>JAYMFT010075803.1:0-14447 GCA_038088735.1 Panulirus argus
CATATGATAGGGTTGACAGAGAGACTTTGTGGAAGGTCTTAAGAATATATGGTGTGGGAGGTAAACTGCTGGAAGCATGCAACATCTCATCTAATGTTTATTTATAATTGATCATCTGACTGATTATGCAATGAGTGATTCATCATTTAATGGTAATGGCTCCTTAACTCTTTTGTTTTAATCATAATGTTAGTACATTATTTGGCAACTGTCTGTTAATTAGTATATAACTATTTCTTAACTTTTTCCATCTATGTTGACATAGGTCAGAGGTTATAGAAAAAGTTGTTAAAGAATGTTCTCATGTTCATGCTTATGACTTTTCTAGAATGGTTCATTTATTCCCATTGCAATCATGAGTAGCAAGAGGAGGAGAGCTGTAACTAATGCAGAAATTGAAGCTATTTTAGCAGTTTCGAGTAGGAGTGAGTTTGATGATGTTGATGAATTCTGAATATGATACCTCATATATACAATTTGGTGATGAGGAGGTGGAGATACTTAACTTTCTTTTATCAGCCACATCACCTGCATCATTTTCTGTAAACAAGTACTGTAAAATTGGATAGTCTAAGGCTAAAGCCTTCTATATGTAGTCAGCATTAGACTGATGCAAAGATTTAATATGTAGCTATAGGTATCAGTTTTTAGATGTAGGATTTTATCCTTATTTCTAATCAGATTTAGATAGAATTAATTCGTAATGTACATGATACTGGGTTTTATATAGTCATTATCATAATTTACTATGAAGTTGAGGTTAAAAGATAAAACCCTTCACAGAAGAATATCAACTTTTATTTTTCATGACACGTTTTTCACATCTCCAAGATGATCCTTCACTGATATTATATGATGCATATGTTATTCAGGTTCATTTTCTTCATAAAGGATAATGATGGTAACTGTTTAATGAATTAGTTGCACCTTTTATGGAAGAAAAATTTTTCACTTTTTTCTGCATTTTTGTGCTGTAAATCATCATTTTTATCTATATAGTATTATTTTCAAGGAGTCTTATTGACAGATATAGACAATATATCTCCATTTAATATTGGAAAGGTAATAGAAATTGTCAAATTGATTAATTTTTGGTTGAAAATTGTCAGTTTTTGGGACACTTCCTGCAAACTGATTTTGCAGGAAAGGCTTAAACCACTTCTGTAGTTCAATGGTGATTTAAAGTGTTTAGTATGAATTATTGGAAAATCTAATATCAATATAATTTAAGCTAACTAAATATTTAAGTCAGGTACAACT
The DNA here is from genome assembly GCA_038088735.1 of Panulirus argus. Taxonomy (NCBI): domain Eukaryota; kingdom Metazoa; phylum Arthropoda; class Malacostraca; order Decapoda; family Palinuridae; genus Panulirus; species Panulirus argus. Next base: position 1,261 of record JAYMFT010075803.1, read on the forward strand.
ACATGTTCCATTTCATCCTTACAGATGTGTGTGTGAAAGAGGATATGTGGAGGTGTATGATTCAACACTGAATGAGGAGATTTGTCTGGATATGAACGAATGTGACACAGGACGAGACAACTGCCACTTAGATGCCAACTGTGTTAATACCCCTGGCAGCTTTACTTGCTCATGTAAGCCAGGCTTCACCGGAGATGGGGTCACCTGTGAGAGTGAGTTATAAGTGGAGTTATAATGTTTCTGTTGTGTATTTGCAATGTTAAGATTTCTGTAGATTAATATTGATAATATTTATTTAACTGACTTGAGGAATGATACCATGAACCACCATATTATTATTAAAAAATGAATACCTGATAAAGACATTATCTCATTCGAAGTAACTAATATTCCGTGTGAGTCCATATATACTTTTGTTGATCATCTATAATAAGTTGATAATACTGTCATATTCCATTTTTCTATATATATTCTCCATTGCCTGCATTAGTGAGGTAGTGATAAGTACAGATGACTGAGCCTTAGAGGGAAAGATCCTAACTTGGTCCCCTTCTCTGTTCCTTCTCTCGGAAAATTAAAACAGGAGGGAAGGATTTACTGCCCTCTGCTCCCACATGCAGGGAATACATGGGCAGTATTCTTTCTCCCCTGTCCCTAGGGATAACTTTCATTTTCATAGTTTATTCTTATCTATGATTACTCCAGGTCCATTTGATATGAAAGAGTCCTGGCATTATCTAGGATCTTTTTTTAGAGGTTCTTGTAGTCCAAGGCTGTCCAACTCCTTAGTTGCTGTGTGGGGGTGAGGGGTCTTGGGTTACATTGAAATGGTGTTTGTAGTGTTGTAGTGATAGGTAATGTTCAGAGCGTTGATGAAAAAGTGCGACTTGTGTTTGTCTGGGGAGTGTGGTTTCTGATTGGCGTATGTCTGGTGAAATGGAGTTTAAGCCTGAGTCGGGAGGTTGGTTATTTAGTGCCTATTAGGTTACTTCATCGTTTATATTTTTCAGTATTATATCTGGTTAGGGTGGAGGGATCTATATATAGTGTTTACTGAAGTGTAAGGCAGGGGTAAGCTTTTTATTTTATCTTGGGAGTTGGTAGATGGGTAGTTACAGAGTGATTTGGTTTGGATGCGAGGGATGTAGTGCTGTTGCATAGAATTAGGTGCCAGGCGTGTTGAGGTGGGACTGTATTGGGAGGATCATTATTTCATTGTGAAGGGGTGACTAGGCAGCCAGTGATTATTCTGATTGGACTATTGATTGCACTATTTTTTGTGGTTTGTTGCTTTGTTATATTTGCTTTATAGAGTGTGGAAGACCAGGCAGGAGAGGCATAGTTTAAAGTGGAGCAGATGTATTGTTTATATAAAATGTTAAGGGATCCCTTTTCTTGTATATTTGAACACTGCTTCCTTAAATACATGCATTTTTCTTCCATTCCCCTGGTTACATCTACTTTCACCTTTCACCATTTGTAACCCAATCTTTCTTGGTATCTTCTCACACAAGCCTCTTTTCCAGATTCTCTTATTTTCTCCATCCTCTTCCCACCCATATCATATTCTCTTTTCCTAAAGCCTCAACAAACTTTCACCCTTGCCTTCACTAAGACATGGTCAGACTTCCCACCAGCTGCCCCATCTCAGCCCATTCACTACCAAAAGTCTATTCTTAAGATTCTTGTCAATTAATCTATAATCCAACAATGCCCACTTACCATTAACCCCTCTCACCCACATATACTTACATATGTCTCTCTTTTGAAACCAGGTATTCCCAATTACCAGTCCTTTTTCAGCACACAACTCTATAAGCTATTCACCATTTTCATTTACAGTGGACACCCCATGCTCCTGTAACTGCCAATTTTAATTACATTTTTTAATTACAGTTTGTAATTACCAGTTCATAGAATATAGGATGAGAGTTCTTCACTCATGGAGCCCCATCTCTTAAATTTTCTTTTCCATCAAGTAGCTTTTTAGATATTTTGTATAATGCCATAATTTACAGTTTCATACCTTATTCTTATCCAACCATCCACACTCTCACTAAAGTAGAAGCATGCTTCTTCACATACTTGTCTAGTTTCTTGTTGTGTTCTCTGGTTACATTGCCATTGCATCTCAAGAAGAGTTGTTCACTCTCAGTGTTGTTACACTGATTCAGAAACTTGAAAGCTGTACTTAGGTTACCCCAACTCTTTTTGCCTCCATGGTGGATGGGCAAATTTGTAGCCCTCAGCCTCTAACCGTTGCTTATCTGTGAACTTTGTCAATGAAATCTTTATGCTTCTTTAACTGTTGCAACCACCCATGAAATTATATTCCAGTTTTAGTCTGTGTTGGGAAAGTTTACTGAATATTTCCTTATCTGAGTAATTAAAAGCAGTTCTAAAATTCGGCACTAGACAGTTTGCCTCCTTAACATTTCTTCCAATGTTAAGCTGTAACGATGGGTTAGGTACAAAGTTGATTTTTAGGTCTCTTTAACTTATGTTTGCTAAAGCTTTCTTTCACTGTGTTCCATCCTTATTATTTTACATTTACTCAGGATGATTTTCATCAACCATTCATGATACTAACTTTGGAGTTTGTTTAAGCTGATGCAAACATCATTAGTCCTTATGACTCTCACAACCAAAGCATAATCCATAAATGTGGTCAGGTAAGAAACTTTCCATTAGGTAACTCATTAACTTATACCAAGGAGAGTATTGCACCCAAGACTGAGTCTTGCAGCACACCACAGTGACCACAGCTCATTTTGAGAAGGTTCCTGGAACCAGTGTCTTTTGATCCCTTTTCAACTAAAGTAATCTTGGTTCCAAAGAGTCTACCCATTATTATTTTACCCATTATTCCTTCCTGTAAATTCATCTTCTTAATCAGCTTTTTGCTTAGTATAGTGTCATCATTTTCTGGCTATCCAGGAATACATAGTTGACCAATCCATCTCTTTGGTCTAAAACTGAGCTCTTTCGGTCTTAGAGGCTTAAAAGATTTGTAATGCATGACTTTTTCCTTTATCCTTGTTGTCTACTAATTCACTGCATGTTTTTTTTTACACATACTCTACACCTCGAACATTTCACATTCTTGTTAACTTTTATGAGCATTTTCCAGATCAGTGAAAAAAAAGTACTCATTGTTATTTTCATTTTTTCTTTCTTTTTGGTAAAAATAATTTTCTCTTATTGAATGTTTGAACCACAAAATGCACCACATTAAAATCGCCTGTTATTACCATGGATGATATTTATACTGAATCATTAGACCTTCAGGATTTGACTTACAGGTCACCAGTCTAAAAAAATATGAAAATGTGCTGTATTTTTCTTTTTTCCTGTAGGAGCAGCAAGCTGTGAGGGTATACCCTGTGACCCAAATGCTGTATGTGAACTTCGTTCTGCTACACCTCGCTGCATCTGTCTTCCTGGTTATACTGGAGATGGGTTGATATGTACAAGAGACTTTGGTAGGTAGATTTATTAGTAAAAAATGGCTTAGAATTCTTTATTTATATTTTCTTCAGAATCTCTTGCTCTCATATCTTCCTTTCTTCTGTAATATTTTTCAGCAGGCTTCTTGAATGTATGCCATATCCATTTCTTTTGTCTTCATATTATTTGAGTAAACTTCTCTCTTCCACTTTATTTTAAACTTCTCTGTTTTTTCATGTTTTACCATGCCTATCTTCATTATCATTCTCCAATTTTACATTTAAAAATTTTCTAATAGTTTCTTATGCTTTCAAGGTTCATAGTTTATCACCCTACAGAATCATACTCCATAATGAGGTACTTTACTATGCATTTCTTCAACTTCAGGTAAAGCTTACTTGTGAGCAGTTTTTTTCTCTGTTGAAAATTACTTTGCCCATAGCATTTCAGGTCCTCATTTCCTTGTTACAGTCTCTTTTGCAGTATATAAAACTTCCTTCACACTTGAAATGTTTTATTTCTTCAGGTGTTTTATTCTCTGTGTGTTTGTTACAACTCTTTGCCCTTTCTTTACAGTTTTGGTCACTTTCTTTATGACATGTTTACTTGCATTTCAAAAACACTTGTCATCCTAAGTCAGCTATCTATCAGTTGTTAGAGATGTTTTGTGCTACTGACAAATACCTTGTCATCAGCAAATCTGGTTGCTTTAATGAGTTCCTCTGTAACTTTAATTCCATCATTGAGGCCTGAAAAGGCTACTCTCACTATTGTCTTTGTATAAATGTTGAACAGCTGGGGACATAGAACTGCTTTGTCTCTCCCTTGTACCCACTACTCTAGGACTTGATTCCCCATTAGCATCATGAGCAGTAACAATCTAACCGAGATGATAAATGCTTAATGAATCTTTAGGTTCTCCAACAGATGCTTAATGAATCTTCAGGTTCTCCAGTCATCATTTTTGTTTTTTGATATTTTCATTTGCTTACCCCTCTTTAAGGAATAATAGTTTCAACAATATTATATGGTTGCAAGGCATGGGCTATAGATAGGGTCATGCGGAGGAGGGTGGATTTGTTGGAAATGAAATGTTTGAGGACAGTGTGTAGTGTGAGGTATTGCATCGAGTAAGTAATGAAAGAGTAAGAGAAATGTGGTAATGAGAAGAGTGTGGTTGAGAGAGCAGGAGAGGGTGTGGTGAAATGGTTTGGACATAGGGAGAGAATGAATGAGGAAAGGTTGACAAAGAGGATATATGTGTTAGAAGTCGAAGGAACATTGAGAAGCAGGAGACCAAATTGGAGGTGGAAGGATGGAGTGAAAAAGATTTTGAGTGATTGGAACTAAACATGCAGGGGGGTGAAAGGTGTGCACGGAATAGAGTGAATTGGAACGATGTGGTATTATGGGGTTATTGTGCCATCAGTGGACTGCACCAGTGCATATGAAGCATCTGGGATAAACCACAGAAAGGTCTATGGGGACTGTATGTGGATAGGTAGCAGTGGTTTCGATGCATTAAACATGACAGCTAGAGTATGGATGTGAGCAGATGTGGCCTCTCTTCATATGCTTCCTGGTGCTACCTTGCTGTTGCAGGGGGTGGCAATGGTGTTTACTGTGGGGCTTGGTGGCATTAGAATGGATAAAGGCGAGTAAGTATGAATATGTACATGTGTATGTATGTATGTGTACATGTATGTATATGTATTTATGTGTATATTGTCATACATACATGTTCGCCTTTTCCTGCGTTAGCGAGGTAGCGTTAAGAACAGAGGACTGAGCCTTAGATGGAAATCCCTCACTTGGCCCCCTTCTCTATTCCTTCTTTTGGAAAAATAAAAACAGGAGGGGAGGATTTCCAGCCCCCTGCTCCTTTCCATTTCAGTCGCCTTTTATGACACGCAGGGAATACGTGGGAAGTATTCTTTCTTCCCTATCCCAAGGGGAGGGAGCGGGGGGCTGGAAATCCTCCCCTCCAGTTTCTGCTTTTCCAAAAAAGGAACAGAGAAGGGGCTAAGTGAGGATTTTCCCTTTAAAGCTCAGTCCTCTGTTCTTAACGCTACCTCGCTAACACAGGAAAAGGTGAATATGTATGAAAAAAAAAATATATATGAATGTGAGCGAATGTGGCCTTTTTTTCATCTGTTTCCTGGCACTACCTTGCTGATGCAGGTGGTGGCAAAGCTGTTTCCTGTGGGGTGGGGTGGCGCCAGAAATTGATAAAGGCGAGCAAGTATGAATATGTACATATGTATATGTGTATATGCATGTGTGTGTATATGTATGTATATATGTATATGTTGGTATGTTTATGTATGTATTGTACATATATGTGCATGTATGTATATCATGTGTGTATATGAGTGGAGGGGTCTTTCATTGTCTGTTTCCTGACGCTCCCTTGCTGACACGTGAAACAGCTATCAAATGTACTTCATAGAAATGAAATATGTATGTATATGTATGTGTATGTGCATATATGTGTATATATGTGCATGTGAGTGGATGGTTCTTTCTTCATCTGTTTCCTGGTACTACCTCACTAATGCAGGATGTGATCAAGTATAATAAATAGATAAAATACTTTTTCCAAACACTCTCATTGTACCAATTGCCTCTCTAATTCTGCATCCTGATCTAACTCCACATGGGTCTTTACCAGTGTGTTGTTATGTTTTATTTGTCAGTCTTTTTAGAGCACCCTTAGTGCTACTTTAAATGCATGGCTGATGGTGTAAGAATTTGGCATATGGTTTTTTTTTTAGTATAGGTGTCATGTGTGTTCTCAAAAAATTCTCAGGTCTTTCATTTTTTTTGTATATGTTTTTGGTGCATGTAATCTCATGTACATCAGATCTAATCTTCCTCTTCAGCCAGATCCCTTGATTATCAGGCATTTATCTTACAGCTAGTTTTCTCTTGCTCCATCAGATTCTTGTCGTTGTTCATTACTTAATCACGTGTACTGATGTTGCCTCTCTTTTGTGTTGATGTTCTTCTATTGTCACTTCTCATCCAATTTTTCAAGCATATCTGTAGTAACCCATAGCTACTTTTCTTTGTTCTTAAGCAAAATGAATATTTTTGTGCCCTCCCTTTCGTTACATCCTTTAGTTGGCATCAACTTTTAATGTTATCAGTATCCATGGATACTGGTAAAAGTCATCTTTTCTGGTCCTTTCAAAAGGTCAGTATTATATTTTCTCCTACCTTCTTTCCATGTATGCTTCTCTGTCTCCTGTTAGTATCCACTGCAGTAAATCTATAATCTTATTCAGCATCTGCACTGGGAAAGGGTCTTGAATTCTGCTTTGTTTCTTTAAGCTAGAATGTATTTAGTCTGATATCTTCTAGTATCTCCAGATTTCTTTCATGTGTACAGACTCCTCCACTGGTCTTAGAATTTCTCAAAGAAAATGGAGTTTGTACTGAATAGTGACAATAACAAAAGCTGGTAAAAGATTAGAGTGCAAATAGAGACTTAGTATAGTTCTAGAGGGTTTTATTATTTGGATGATGAATAACTTTGACAAGGCTTTGAACTTAAGCAAATATTTCAAGGCCTTACAGTGACAAGCATCTGTAATGCCTTGCTCAGATATTATTTTAAACTGTGCTGCTAATAGGTAGCAGTTGGTAGGCAGCCAACGACGAGGAAAGTATTTTACTATTACTTCCTGCCTGGGTATTGGGAGGGTTAGTGACATCTGCTTAGTAAGCCAGCTCTTCTGACCCAGGTAGCTGTCTTTTCTTTCTGCCTCACTAACATGTGGACTACTGGCACTCTATCCACAAATGTAGGTACAATTTCTCCTTGTCATACATAACACTTGACAACACAGCTCATGCTTCATAACTCTAGATTTTCCTGCAATGAGCACTATGTGCTAGCCTGCCTTTTGGCAAAATGGTAGGAGCAGTAGATAGACATAGTAGGTAGGAACATTTAGGCAGGAGCATTAGGTAGAAGTTTTAGATAAAAGTAGTTGAAAAGAGTATGAGATAGAAGTAGTTAGTAGAAGCATTTGGTTGAAGCCTCAGCAAACACTGTGCTAGAGTTGCCCCCTGCCAGTGGCCTGTTAAGGGTGAGGCACTAAGGGCTAAGAAGTGGCACTGGAGTTCACTAGTTATGGAGACTATTGCTGTGGCCACCCCTTTGAGGGAGTTCCAGTTGGAACAGACATCAGAGATATAGACAGATAGATAGATAGATAATAATAGGGTGAGCTCTAAGATTTTAAGTATAAGGACCCCCAAAACCATTGTGAATGTCAGATCACTGATAGCTTTTCATTAAATAAATAATTTTTTTTTTGACCTATAGCCCATACACTTTACTCGTTTTATTTATGCCATGCCACCCTATAGATCACTTCAGCTCCCAAGGTTGCATTGGCAGTTGGAATCATTCTTGAAGTTTTGGATTAGTTTTCTGTACTTGAGCAATAATTTTTCAGATTGTTTTTTGGCAAAGGCTTATGAGCAGGCCAAGGCTTGAATGAGATATAGAAAAGGGGAAAATAGAGGATAGTTTTTTAGCAAGTGGAAAAGATTTTCTCCTAAAAGTGGCAAATAAAGTGAAAAAGGAAGGATGGAAGATTGTATATGAGGATAAGAGTTTAAAAATGAGGATATCTATGGAGTGGAAGCAAGCAAGCAATAACATCATAACTGGAACTACCAACACTGGAAGCATTTCAGCTGAGCAGCTCCAAAAATGAGTTATTCAGACTATATGGCACATTTTTTCTCAACAAATAAGAAAACCAATAAGAAGAAATAACTCTCTGAATTTAATATTAACGATTAATGTGGACCTAATATGTGATATAACACTCTGAACTGAATCTTTACAAATACTGTGGACCTATGGAGTTTTATTCAGTAGTTTCACTTTTAATAGTAAATGCACAAAATATGAAGATGTGATCAGTGAGATGTCCACAGCAATAATGGGAAGCCCTGCAGAGTACCAAAACAGAGGAGTGTTTAAATGACATAACTATTTTGGTGTTTCAGACATACAACTGACACATACCAGTGATAAGAAAACATGAAAGGTTTAGGGTAGAATGAGAAGGACAAGCTCTACACAGAAGAAGAAAACGAATTGTAGGCCTTATGAAGAAGCCATGGCTCACTCACCAAAGGAAAGAAAACCTCTCAAATGAATTATTTGACATGGACTTTAAGAAATAACCCAAAATACTTTTACCCAAATGCAAAATGCAAATTGAGGATCAGAAATTTCTTGGCTTCCTAAAAACAGATGACTACCAGATGAATATGATTCTAAAAAAAGGCAGGTATGAATTGGTATTCATTGAGCAAAGAATGCACCTGAAAGATAATTGACCCAATGGACATCTGATACAGTAATTCCCTGATGTTCCACTTCCAAATGTCACCGCCTCAACTCAGGATTTTAAATGGGCCATTGAGAGCATAACCATGCACTCTGCCCAGGCCTGGACTCTTGGAATTCCCTTATCATAAAGAAATGCAACGTATCTCTTGCCTGATCTCTGAGTATCCTTTGGATAAAAGTCTAGATTCTGGCGTCATTCACAGGAGTTTGAAACTGACTTGCATCGCCCCACTCCACAAAGGTGGAAGCAAAACAGTTCCAAAAGATTGTTGGCTGAAAGCATTAATATTGCAAAACATTAAAATCTTTTAGAGTGCTCTAAGAGGCATACTAACTGAGTTTATGGAACTTCACAATTTACATAACCCAGGACACTATGGTTTCAAGGCAGGAAGATCTTGCCTCTCTCAGATGCTTAACCACTATGACAAGGTTGTTGGTGCTTTGGAAAGCAAACAAAATGCTGAAATGATTTACAAAGACTTTGCAAAAGCATTTGATGAATATGACCATGATGTCATAGCACCCAGAATGTAAGAGCCAGAAATAAATGAAAAAATTGGGAGATGGATTTACAACTTTTTAACTAAAGATCACAGCATATAGTTGTAAAGCATGCCATTTCTAGTATCTCCTTAGTAAAAAGCTCAGTCCCCCAGGGAATTGTACCTACACCCCTTTTGTTCCTCATTCTTATTTCTGACACTGACACAAGCATGAGGCACAGTTTCATATCATCATTTGCAGATTATACAAGAATAAGCTTGAAATCATATCAGTAAAGGATACTGAGAGTCCATAAAGACACAGTTAAGTCTTTCACTGGTCCACTGAGAGCAACATGCTTTTCAGTGGTGATGAATTTCAACTCCTCTGGTAAGGGGAAATGAAGAAAATGAAGACACTGATTATCAGACAGACAAAGACATAATCATAAACCAGTTGAATAATGCAAAAAACCTCTCAGTAATGATGTCTAAAGACTCAGCCTTCAATGAACACAATGAAACAACAGTTGCCTACACCAGAAGGATGGTGAGCTGGATCGTGGAGACTTTCAAGACGAGATAATAGAAACCAATGGTGATTCTATTCAAGGTGATAATTGTTTCATGATTAGAATGCTGTTGTGTTCTAACATCACCCTTTAAGGCAGGCAAAGTTGCAAAATTAGAAAACGTTCAAAGGTCTATCATATCCCATATTATCATGGTAAAGGAAGGAAATTATTTCAGATGATTGAAATCAGTAACAATAAACTCCCTGGAGTGCAGCTGAGGGAGAAATAACATCATCTATATCTGGAAAATCATAGACAACATGGTCCCCATGTTGAAATAATAACTCTCCGGCTTGACTGGCATGGAAAACTGTAGAATATTAGCTTTGAAATCCATGGGTGCAATATACACAAAAAGAGACAGCACCTTAAACAAATGGGGTCTAAATCTCTTTAACACCTTGCCTGCAGTCACCAGAAACACCATGGGATTCTCAGTGGAGAAGTTTAAGAGTGCCCTAGACACGTACCTACAAACTGTACTAAACCAGTTAGGCTGTTCGGGCTACATGTGCATGCATGCTGCAGCTTTCAACAGCTTGGTTGACCAACTACCCAGCCCAACAGCCCAAGATCAGTTATGAGAAAATTTATCTTTTTCCCCATGTCTTTCTGAAGATTATAGGGAAGATGGACTTGGTGCATTTACCTCAGGTATAGAAAATTTCATTCATAACTTCCCTCCCACAAAGGAAGTAAGGGAAGCATGGAACTGAAGCTATAGTGTGTAGCCTTCAACTTTGATAGCTAAGTGACTTGACGGAGTGGTTGGGACTAGGAACAGGACGTCTTACCTCAAAGAACTGTTGAATCATTCAGACTGTTTCTTATTCATACTAGCAGAGTGAGTAATTATTAGGTTTTACCGTACCTGTCTTTTTCGTATCCTTTACTTCTAGATCTTTACATTTTTCATAACACAGCTCATTTTGTTTTTAATCATTCTCAGAAAGAAAAATTCATTTAACAGAATATTCCCTGTAACTTTAATGAATAAAATTTTTTTTTCTTCAGGAGGATTGTCAGTCATCCAGCAACGTAATTGTATCGATGCTGACATTTGTAGCCCATACGCTGATTGTGTGTATGATGACACAGTCAGAAGTTTTCGTTGTATGTGTTTCTCAGGCTATTCAGGAGATGGACAGACCTGCAATCCAATTACTGAGCAAGGTCAGTTCGCAATAAGTGTGTATACTTGTTTGCTTAAAGAATTTAAAATTTTCAGTTCCAAATCAACAGGTTTTTTATGTCCTCCAGCATTTCAGTATTCATTTTCCAATTTTTATCTGTGTTTCAGTTAATAAAAAGAGGAAAATGGTAAGTCATCGATTCTAAAAAGAATGATTGGAAATAAATCAGACAAGAATATACGATTGCCCATTCAGCAAGCTAGAACTGTAGACTGCCAGGAAAGATGTAAAACGTGCATGAAACAACTACTGTTTATTTATCTATCTATTTATCTTATTATCTCTCTCTCTGTATATCTATTTACATCTCTGATGCCCATTCTCTCTGGGAACTCCCATCAAGGGTTTGGCCACAGCAAGAGAATCTCCACTTATCCCTGTTCTTACGTGCTTCGTTCCACGCATTCTTCCACCATTTATTTCCCACCAGTACTCTTCAACTCTATTATTCCATGTCACAGGTTGTCTTCCTCTCACAACAACTCCTTTCATTGTGCTATCATTCACTTTCCTTGTAACCTCCCAGCTTGCATTCATTTCACATTCCCAAACCACCTCAAAGTATTACGTTTCACCCACTCTTCCACTACACAAATTCATTCCTTTTTTTTTTTTTTTATGTTGCAGGCTCCAGTCACGGTATTATCATACTGTAGTATAGGAGGGTACATAACTAGCTCTCTGTAAAGTACTGGGAATATGAGTTGCCATTAGTAGTATCAATGTTCCATTTTTCTGCCCAAAGATAAAAGTATTCTGTTAGAGCTTGCATTAAAGCTTTATTTTATTTCTAGTATGACATCATACTAGTTTTTAGTGAGTTCTATATTTTTTCCTTTTTTCCCCTTGAAAAAAAAAGAGGGACTGTTTGAAACTTCTCCCACACCCGTTTCCCTTAGAGTGCTGTAGAATGGTTTGAATGATTACAGTCATACTTTCTACCCTTTCCACTACTAATTTGTATACTTTTCCTTCTCTGGATGATGAGTAGTTAGGGTATGTTACCTTTACCATTTGATGCAGATCTTGTTATTTTCTTGTAAGAATGATGAAATTATAGAAAATTGGAAGCTATCTTCTAATTAGAATAGTTTTTTACTACTATACCGAAAACTTGAGAAAAAGTATAAGTTCCATTCTTCTTGTCATGGAGCTTCCTACATCCCTTTCCCATCAACAGAAAGCTGTGGGACAGCAAGGAATTGCTCTCCATATGCTGTATGTATGAGAACAGAAAATGGATATAAATGTGAGTGTTTGCCTGGCTTCACTGGCGATGGTTACACCTGTGATGTTGCTGACTCTGTTGCACAATCCTCTCAGCCCCAGCAGCCAAGGCAACCATATCAGCCTGAGGAACCATATCAACATGAACACACAAACCAGCCAGAACAGCCTTATCAACAGCCTTTCCAAACAGAACAACCTCGACAGCCACAGCCAGAAGAGGTGAGGAAGAAAGTGGTCATAATATGCAGTACAGGGAGAGAGTTTTATGCTCATTGGGACATAATGTTCTCCAACTTTCTTTTCCATCAAATAGTTTAAACCATTTTTGTATTGTTGTCATGTAGGGTATCATCATTTAATGTAACTGAACCATCCATTTCTAGTACATAAGAGACTGTCTACTCTATCATTGCATCTCATGAAGTGTTCACTGTCAGCACCATCCAACTGATCTGGAAGCTTTTAGATTGTAATCAGATACTTCTGACATTCTTTGTTTCTCTTGTGACCATGATATCATCCACAAACATTTACTATTAAGATTCCAGTCCTTCAGGTAAGTCATAAGTGCATAATGGGTCCTGTAAGAAGCATCGCTTAATAGTTTTTGACATTGAATAATAAGAAGTTACCATTTTTTTTATGTTACCTGAGATGGCACGGTCAGCTGAGACCCTAATCAAGGCCATCTATTAATGACATATTAGGAAGGGTAGTGAGTGGTGGGATGAAGAAGTAAAGTTATTAGTGAAATAGAAAAGAGAGGCATTTGGATGATACTTACAAGGAAGGAGTGCAAATGGCTGGGAGATGTATAAGAGAAAACAGCAGGAGGTCAAGAGGAAGGTGCAAAGGTTGAAAAAGAGGGCAAATGAGAGTT
>JAYMFT010075814.1:0-14447 GCA_038088735.1 Panulirus argus
TATATATATATATATATATATATATATATATATATATATATATATATATATATATATATATTATATATATATATATTGCATTGCAGTACATATATATGAAGAAGAGATGGACAAAGAGAAAGGATAGTTAGAAATAGAATAGAAGACTGAAGCGTGTACAGGTGTATGGTGTAAGGTTTTTGATATTTTGGTATTTTTTCTGGAAGTGTGTCTTTGGTATCTTATTTATATACCTCCAGCAGACCGGGAACGTGTATGTATTTGTGTTGTATCTTTTTTTCTTTTAAGATTTACTAAGGTAAGCTAAACGTTGTTCACTGTGTACATCGATGGATAACTGGACCTTCCCTGAGTTATGTGAGGCTTCGAGGGAACCAAGAGTGTTCCGTGTATGTACTGTTGTCCAGATCTCGGATTTGTCTGTAGTTTGTATCATCGTTATCTTCAAGTCTCTGCCATACTTTCTGGGCTGCTTCTCTCAGGTATGAACCGACTGATTTAATTTATTAATCGTTCGTGATGTTTTACGTTTTCGGTGCAAGGGTATTTTTCATTCGTGACGACCGTAGAACCTTATTTTGGATCCTCTGTAGCTTCAGCATTCGTGATTTGGAGGCGAGGAACGTTGGTATTGGAAAGTAGGTTAAGACGGGTATTATCATGGCCTTGACTAGGTGTAATTTTTGGTTCACTGGTCAAGGCCACCTTTCTTTGCGCGGATCTCTTGTTGATATGATCTGTTATCATGCCCTTTGATATCAGCGTGTGACCTAGGATTCTGCATCTCATATATTCGCTATCATGTAACCTTCTGTAGTTATATCGTTGGGTTTTATTCTTCCTGGCGCCACGACAGTAAAATTGTTTATATTTGCTTTTATTTTTCACTCCTTTTTGAATTTGTTGTTGTCTCTGACTGTAGTAAACGGGTATGTTCTGGGAGTGAGTTGTTCGAGAGTACTATTCGAGTGGCGTCATTTTCATGGAACATGTCCATATTCATGTCACTAGCTGATGAAGGGAATGTCTTCTGTGTAAGTTGTGAATCTGAAACATTCTCTCTCCCTCTCTCTCTCTCTCTCTCTCTCTCTCTCTCTCTCTCTCTCTCTGGTATACTCACACAACACCTTAGTTAAACAATATATCTCTTAGTACATCTCTGGTTATGTCATAGAATCACCTCGCCCAAACATGCAGCACGGAATCGGCTGAATTACGTATATTTTCTATCATTAATAAGTACATCGTATATGATGTCACGAATTGATGACTTCAGTTGTGCAAATTATTGAGCAAAGCACTGTGGTGGGTTGAGGATATGTGAACACTTGACTTTTCAAGAGGCGACAGCTTGCTGCTGTAGGGAGCCACCTCAGCAAGACGGTACAGTTCTTTATAAACTAAACGGTACAACTCTTGAACGCAACTTTTGAGCACAACGGTACTTACAGTACTTGAATCTGATGACCTTAGCCTTCCACCTTTAACACCGTCGTACCCTATGGACGTACCGTAACACTCAATGATCGTACCGTTGTGAGCAAGGGTCGTACCGTCGTGTTCACTGGGTTGAGCACCGTGTACAGGCTCGGTAGCTTGGACCTGGCCCAGTACCGCACACACTGGCGTGAGCCACTGCGGTCCAAATGATTGCTTCAGTTCACTTGACGAGGCTAAATCAGAGGTCATTAGGTCCCCTTTGCGCCCCGGACATCTCTCTTTCCCGGTCAGGGTCGTTCCCCGAGTTGAAGAAGCTGAATAAGCTGAGATGGCAGGCTGCAGCGTACCGACTGGTGCAGGAGTCAGGGTCGTCTCGCTGGCCTGTGCGCTGGGCCTCCCTGTAGTCATGCAGTCCACTGCGTCCGTCCTCCTTGGGCCTACCATGGCAGAACAGAAAACGAGAATAAGTTTGAATGGCGCAAGATGAACTCACCCACGAAGGATAATAGTATTTACCTATTATTTTCTCTTGACCTTGGAGGCTCCAGTCACGGACAAAAGTCCACATCAAGGCCGGGCCTTAATTGAAATATGGAGAGTTTAATGGAAGGGGGGAAAAAAGAGACAAGGGAAAGGATTTACGAATTTTGGAGGAAGTGAAAAACCTTTCTTTGTAGGTAGTCAGTTATCAGGTACAGATTCCTATCGAGTTAACAGACATAAATAAAGTTGCCATTGACAAACACCCTTCTCCTCACCAGGTACAAGGAGTCAAACAGTCGAAAAGTTGTACATAGTTTCGGGAAATGGGGGGAAGTAAATGAAGCACAGGAACAAGGTAATAGAGGGTAGAGAGCTTCTGAGTTAGATGGTATGAAAGTTAGGAGACTCGAGATCCACGAAGCGTAGGTGTTCCTGTGCTATAGTAGGCACAAACACCATCCATAGAAGGGAAACCATGATAGAGATTATAGTCGGAAATCTGATAGTGCAGAGGAGAAGTAGCCTTGGACAGCTGGGTTTCAGAGAGAAGAAAAAGATCAGGGAGGAGGTAAACAGGTGGTGTTCAGCAGAGCGAAGGTTGGAATAACGACCTCGAATGCTGCAGAAATGGACGGGAAAAGAGCAGGTCTTAGTCGCATGCCGGCGATCAAGTGGGCCCTGGGATCCGCGCGGCCTCACGACCGGTGGCGCCTCTCTGAATCGACGCCAAAGAATTATCTGCCATATTTTTTTTTTCATTGAAAAATAAGAAGAAACTAGAAAATGAGATAGAGATGTGTGTTAGTTAAGTGTTGTCCAGTGTTGTATGTTAGAAAAAGAGTGCTTGGGCTTGAGGTTGAATGCCATCAACCCACATATGTTTGAAGCGAAGGAAGAAAGATTGTGATCTGGACCTGAAAGGCGGGGTACGTAACAACCGCCGCAGTGCTGGCGTACTGCGCGCGCCGCCGCTTATACCTCCCGAAACCCAGGTGGTAGGGCCCCCTACTCCTAGTCGGTGGATGCCTGCCACCCACCACTACTACTACAGAATAACAGCAATAGGTGCCACAGACCACACGTAAAGATAATATCAATAATAATGATAAGATAATATCAATAAGCTCCCCGTCACTGAGGAGTAAATCGGAAGTGAAGACGACAGTAATAAGCTCCCCATCACTAGCAACTGAAAATCACACAATGACGACTCTAAAAATCTCATCTCTGGGGAGTTAGACACACGTGAAGACGGCAGTACTAAGTACCCCGCCACTGGGGAGTAAGATACGCGAAGACAACAGTAATAAGCTCCCCACCACTTGGGGTTACGCTTACTACTTAAAGACGACAATATAAGCTCCCCACCACTGGGGAGTAAGACTCACGTGAAGACGGCCGTGATAAGCTCCCCAACAATGGTCCGGTCGTGGATGGGGAACTTCTGCAGTTCACAGATGAACCGCTGGAGACACGCTCGACCCTCCAGACCGTAGGTCGTGCTCAACTTGCTCTCCAGCGACCGGTAGATGGTCGCCTGGTCGTCCGTGTAGCTGCTGTTGGGAAACACGGAGTCTCCGTTTACTGGAAGGGCACGTGATCTTTGTTTACTGGAGGGGCACGTGGTCTTTGTTTACTGTGGAGTACGTAGAGGTCGCTTGCAATTGGAGCACGTGATTGTTGTGTACTGTAGTGGTACATGGTCATTGTTTATTGTTTCCTGTATGAGATGTGGTCGTTTTTACTGTGGGGTTCACGTGGTTGTTGTTTACCGTGGATACTTGTAGTCAGTGTTTACTGTATATGGTATATGACATAGATCTGTGTGACAGACGTGGACCGGTGTGACGTGATGTCTTAATTCGCCCCCTGTGTAACACAAGACTCAGGAAAACGTGGTAGATGATATAAACGTACGTGAAATGAGACATCCTAGTAAAACTCTTCTAACCTAACCTAACCTAACCTTCCCTTGAATTGACTAACGCAACTTAACCAAGTAAATATTCTAACCAAACTTAACTTCAAATAACATCCTAACCTAACTTAGTTTAACCTAACCTGGCCTAACTTATTCTGGTCTATCCTGACCTAACCTAATATAACCTAACCTATCCTAGTGTAGTTTAACCTGACCTAACTTATTCTTACCTAACCTGAACTCCCCTAGTCTCACCTAACTTAACCAAACCTGACCAAGCCTAATCCAACGAAACCTTTCCTAGGCTAGTAAACATTATCTTACCCAGTAAAACCTGACTTAAACTGATCCAACCAAACCTAACTTAACCTAGTCTAACATAACCTGACCTAACCTAGTCTAATGTAACCTGACCTAACCTCCCCTGACTCAAGCTAACCTAGCATAACCTACCCTGAATGACACATAACCACGCTCGAAACTACACACAAGATACATGGCCTCAGGATACATGATACACACCGTCCCTTGAAGTACTCCTCAGCGAGAGAGTCGAGAAGGATGGTGAAGGTGAGGGACGCGATGGAGAGCTTCCTAAGGGTGTTTTCTCCGTCGCCGTCAGCGTCCGTCAGCACGGGAACTGCTAGGCTGTTCTGGATCTCTAGCGTCGGTCGCGTGAACGTCACCGTCCTGAGCGACATTGTGGCTGCCGGTCGGACGTGGCTGTCGGCTGCGGGTACAGAAAGGACAACCATTAGTTGTGGGGGAGAACGGGGAGTTGTGAGATGTGAGGGAGGAAAGGAAACTGTCAACTGTAGGGGAGTATGGGAAACTATCGATTGTGGGTATGAAGACGGGAAGCTGTTAGCTGTGGGGAGGACGGAAAACTGTTAGCTGTGGAGTTAGGACGGAAAACCCTTAGCTGTGGGGTATGGGGAGGACGGAAAACTGTTAGCTGTGGAGTTAGGACGGAAAACCCTTAGCTGTGGGGTAGGATGGAAAACCCTTAGCTGTGGTGTAGGACGGAAATCCCTTAGCTGAGGGGTAGGACAGGAAGCTGTTAGCTGTAAGTCAGGGCGGAAAACTTTTAACTGTTGAGGAGAAAGTGAAACTTTTAGCTCTGGGGCAGGACGAGAAAGTGCTGGCTGTGGAACAGGACGGAAATTTTAACTGTGGGGAGAACGGGAAACTTTTAGCTTTGGGGTAGGACGGGAAACTTTTAGCTGTGGGGAGGACGGGAAACTTTCAGCTGTGGGGAGGACGGGAAACTTTTAGCTGTTGGGGAGGACGGGAAACTTTTAGCTTTGGGGAGACGGGAAACTCAGACGTTGAGTATCATGGAGTAGGAGGAGACCATTAGCTGTGGCACCGTTAGAGAGAGTAGGCTGCGATGCTGTAGAGGCGATCAACTGCTGATAACCATGAATTGGACTGCTGTCAGCTGTGGACCTGTCCACCAGTACCCACGACGAGATTTTGCCAGAAAACAAAGCTAGAGCGTGGCGCTTACAGCAGGAAAGTCCAAAATTGAAGAATAACGACTCGTGCGAGTTGCGTGTTGCCGAGTGTTATGTGTGAAATGGAGGGAATGCGAGCATTCGCGTGCAAGTAAGGTAGAAAAGAGCATCCTGGACTAAGATGGGGAACTTGACAGCCACTAAAGTGATGGCTAACTGCGCCTCCGTCACTGACCCTCCTCCAGATTAGACAGAAGGGTATCAGGAACCTAGTCGGTGGCTGCCTACCACTTGCCACCGGGGGTAGTAGACATGGGGTCTAGTAACCCTTCGGGAACTGCGGTTATGTATGATCCTGAATGAAGGTTTAGCTTCTGTCCTGACGTGTAAGGCGAAGGTCAGAAGCCAGGCCATCATATCGTGCTGAGGGGTCGTACCGAATGCGATCAAAAGTCGTACCGTCGTGCTAAAGGGACATATATCGTCGAGGTCAAAGGTCACCACCTTCGTACTTAAAGGTGATGCTATATACATAGGAACTGTTCTTAGATGCTGGTGAGTGACAACTGCCGTTGTCTGTAAGAGGAATAGTCTCATAGCTGCTCTTAGCATTAGGGTGACTTGTGGTGAATTTATTAAACAACTGCACTGTAGATCACTGTTGAGAATTCAGCTGTATCGGTAGAGTTCGTCTGTTTCTTCCGATGTCATATTTTCGACTGTATAGTTCAGCCGAGCAATAGGTAAACAGGAGCGTACCGTGATCACTGATGCCAAGAAAATCGGTTTGCATCCCCGACAGAATCGTGGTGAGGTCAGGGGTTGGGCTTTGGGACACGCAGTCTGGTGTTCCTATTACGGCCCAGCACAATACCACAACTCACACAGACGCTGCCCTTAAGATACTGCCAGCTGGAGATCGTACCTCCATTACACACACACACACACACACACACACACACACACACACACACACACACGCACTTACAGATACGAGTCCAAACGGGTTTTAAGTCAACCATAAGTAGAGGAAAGCAAAGGATGCTGGCACTTATATGCATTACGTCCCCTTACTTTGTAAGTCACTTGGAGGTGAAGACTGGACGCAGGAACGACCGTAGGAGGGAGGAGGCGTGGACACACCACACCACACCACACAGAGGCCTGGTGGTCGATCGAACTGAACGGATGACCAGGAGGTACTGATGGTACTCACTGATCCACCGTAATCTGCCTCCACCTGCCCGCTCATCTCCTCCCCCTACCCATAGGGGATTCTCCAACACCAGGTGTCCCACACTCCTTCCGAACAGGTTTATCCTCACTCCTCCCATACCTTCACAATCCACCTCCCGCCACATTGCCGGAAGAATGCTATGAGCCCTAAACTCTGCCAACGGGGTGTAGTGATGATGATCTTAGGAGTACCATAGCACCATTCTTTTAGGACGATTAAGGACCTAAAATGAAACTCAGCTTCATCCCTTCAATGGATGCCTGATTTTATTTTTAAACGCGGTAGCTGGTCAGTTCAACCTTAGCTTATCGGAGCCCTTACTCGAGTTCCTTGAACTGGATGGGGAATCAGGTGTAGATGAGAGCAACCAAAACGACCTTTTCTCAGTTTCTTATGGTAATTGTTTCATGAGAACATCTTTTGTGCCGGTCTGATTTAAGGGTAAGTGTCTCGCCTGGCTGCCACATCATCTGCTTCATCCTTCCCTAGGCTGTTTATCCTCCATAGCCCAGACACTCCTGGCGCTCTGCCGTATAGCATCAAAGGGTAATAAGCATCTGTTTTCAGGAAGGGTGGAGCATAGCTTTGCGTGGTCGGGGTGATGGGTGGCTGTGATCTGCGAATTGGAGGAGGTTGACTCCTTTAAGCGATACCACCCGCCCCTGTTGTAGAGATTTTGGTAATGTCTGTTGGTGAAATTGGAAGGAGTTGATGAAATTTTGATGTTAAAGGAAACATTATTCCATTGACGAAAGAAAAGGTTGAATCAGAAATTAATCACTAAAAATTTTACCAGTGAAGGAGGTGGAAGAATGGGAGACTTAAGCCCTCCCCCATGTACCTCATTTTGGTCACCTATTTTCCTTCGTCAAAGTTCACAAAAAAGAAAAATGTCCTGTTTGTACGATACGAGATGGTGAGTTTCGTAATTAAGACCTCTGTATCGGTTAGCGATGCTGACCGTGACGCATTCACGGGCTAGCCGTTGTTTCGAATCCTGGCAGTGTCAGCCGGTCCACAGTTAACCCAGCTGTTCAGCTTCCCTTAGGGTCTGGTCTATGAAAACATAAACTCCCTGGCTGGACACCAGCAGGAGCAGCAGGACGGGGGACCACGCGTTCCCTACGCGACCCAGTTAGTCTTCCTCTGTCTGATCTACACATGACCTGTTGATAAAGTAGGGATATATTCCTTTTTTAAGGGCAACGTAGATCAGACGGCTGACGTATTTATCTTCCGTCACACCGTTAGATCATTATGCCGAAGACGTGGCCGGCATGTGTAGGGTGGTCTGTGAGGGGCAGGCTGATCTGTGAGCGGGCCAGTGAACCGGGATCTCGTGGCCCAGTGCGACGTGCCCGGCCGTCAGGAGTACCATGAGTGGGCCTAACCCCCGATCGACTGTCTCGTGTACCGTGACTGTGATAGAGGGTTAGGCGACAGTCAATGGAAACGTTTCGTATTGAATCTGATACAATTTAGATCTCTGTATCTTAGATCTGCAGAAAGACGATGCAAAGAATATATTCAGTATATCCACACACACACACACACACACACACACACACACATACACACACACACACACACACACACACACACACACACACACACATACACACACACACACACACACACACACACACACACACACATGCGCGCTTGAGCATTCATACATAAGAGTAAAGACAAGGCTCACATATACAAGGTTAAGAAACAGGGCAGCAAGAGGGTAAAACTCTCTCCCCGTACACAACAAATAAGAAAAAAGAAAATAGTGAAAAAAAAGAAATAGCAATCACGCACACGGGCCTCCGTAGTGTAACGGTTAGCGTTACTGACCATGAGTCAGCACGGGCCAGCCCGGCGGTCGGACCTGCATAGATTCGAATCCTGAGCATGGCAGTCGGCCCACACCCAACCCCAGCGTTCATCCTCCCCTCAGGGCTGGTCGATCAGTGGGTACTTAGCTTAGGCTGGGTTGTCTGTGTTTGTTTGTGTAAAGGGGTAAAGACATCGTACATACATACAAGGGTGAGACGGGGCAACACGAGTGTAAAAGCCTCTCCCCGCAACACACACACACACACACACACACACACACACACACGGCCCTAAGAGAAGCACCATCTCAAGTGAACCAGTGATATATTACCGAGGTGTCTCGTAGCCGGCAGGAGTGACGGTTCACGTCTTACCCGTCGACACAGATAAAGGCTCATCCTCGACGTGTGTATAAATGCCCCAGGAGGTGGTCACCGTAGAGGAGGCCGCGCAGTGTTGAACCACCGAACAAACGACCTTCCTCCTCCTCCTCCTCCTCCTCACCGCGTCCCACAAGGCTGCATCTGCTGTTGCGTAAAGAAGTTTGATGTCCGTATCCTAATAATATAACTCTGAAACTGGATTTATGTTAGGGAATATGTCGGCCAACGCTTGAATATCTTGCGACAGTGAATGAATGGTCGTGTTTATTGTCATAACTGACCTAGGCAAAGTAATTTGTTCGTTACACTGAATCCAGTTCATTCGCATTTTTCTAATATGAGAAATTACTGCATTTCGTTTTACAGTAAACCTTGGATTGTGAAGACGGAAAAGGCGCACAAGTACTATATTTTTTTTTACACATTGTGGATGTAGCCATTCTTATATGAACAAGAGTAACTCCTCAGTCTCTGTCGCTACACTCTGGGGAACACATGTGTGTTGGACCATTACAACCTCCACGACGTTACGCACCCCTGACTATCTTGGTGTTGTCTCTGACATGACCCTCAAGGGTTAGGTCATAGGTCATATCATCATACCCAAGGGTCGTACCGTTTTGATCAAGGATCGACCTGTCATGCTAAAGGGGATGAAAATTACCTTTGACTTGAATAGTTTGACGTATCTAGAATTCTTTTGGTGACTTGAGCTTTTCTCTTTTCTTCTGTAACATAGGAGTATGACGGGTTTAGTAAACAGGGTGTTATAATTCATTAACAGAAACTTTACATTGGAGAGCAAGGATTTGGTATTGCCACTGTACTTAAGTCTAATTAGACCCCACAGCAGATGTGCAGTGCAGTTCTGGGCCCCCTACCTTAATAAGGATATTCTTAAATTGAAAACATTGCAGCGAATAGCAACTAAATTGTTTCCTTTCATACGCAACAAACATACTGCGAGATTTGAATTAGTTCTCTTTATACAAGAGGCGGGTTCGATGCAAGTTAATAGAAAGTTTTAAAAACATTTGAAGGATTAAAAAATGTCGACGTAGAAAACTTCTTTACTTACGCATCATTGCTACCAACGAGAGAGAATTAGACTAAAACTTATAAGGCACAAATTTAATTTGGATTGCACGGAATATTTCTTTACCAACGACGTTATCGACGTGAGGAATAAGATCCTAGAATTCATAATATTGCTCTGGCAACACAGCTAATGTGATCAAAATTAGGCTTGATCATCACCTGTCACCGTCCGGTATTGAATGATTCTCATAACCAATCATTTCAACATAATGGTTTATTATGCTACCATGCCAACCGTTGATCTCGTCTTGGCCATATTGCAATAACGTATAAACGTTGATTAACCCTTGTATCCTGCTTTAACGGAACAGAAAGAAATTATAGTATAATGATTATTGTATAAAAAGTGAAGGCCTGCATATCGTTGGTGATGGGGATGTTGACATATTTACGTTCATTCAAATTTCTGACTTTCTTGTAAGAATTTTCCTCAGGCATATATTAGTCCTGCAAGGTATTTCTTTCTACCAGTTTCCCGTCCGGCATGTTGCGGGAGAATGTGGGGAGCCTTTGCTTTGCTATCTTTTTCTTCTACTGCTTTTAAGGGGACCACATCTTTTTCAGTAGTGTTAAGGCCAAACATCCTCCCCTCTGGACCTTGGGTCTGTGTGGCCTGTGTATCTGTGTGGCTCTGTGTAACTCTTAACTCACTGTTGTAACAGCTTCAAACGAAGTGGCTCACATGGTACTACTATCATCATAAAGTATGGTGTGTAGTGCCACGGAACGGCATAACCGTCAGCGGGTGTTCTAGCAAGCCGCAAAACCTTCCTTCATAGCACGCATGAGTGTCTCGTATTCTGACCGACGCCACGACTGGGTTAGTGCTGGTAGGGAGCTGGAATGAAGGCTAGGGATGAGGCCAAGGTTCTTGGCTAACACCTACCGGGTTATATTCCTTGTAGCTACAGATCACGGAGAATGATTTGCGTCTGTATATCACGATGAAATACTGGAGGGACATGTTCATTGTTGAGGTGCTGTCCACTCGAGGACGACGAATGAAACCCCTTATGAATTATGGTTTAACCCTCAGAGAACGACGGCTTAAACCCCAGAGAACGACAACAACCCAATATAAACGGTTTAACACCTTTAGTACAACGGCTTAATCCCCAGAGATCGACGACTGAACGTTTTTGAGTACGACGGCTTAAACCTTAAGAGAACGACGGCTTAACTCCCTGAGAACGACAGCTTAAGTTATTGAGTACGGCGACTTAACTCCCAGAGAACGACGGTTTAACCCCTCAAGTACGATGACTTCATCCTTCAGTACGATGACTAAAGTAATATTAGTTGGTCAAGGGTTGAACCGTCTTGTTCAAGCAGTTAAGTCGTCTCACTTATGGGGTTAAGTAGTCGAGCTCAAGGGGTCAGAAACTGACGCATCATCCTATTACGACGTTACTGTTGAAGTGGGGCTGGAGCTGTCGACTGGGAGACAACATTAACACTCCTGTTTCCCTATCGTTCATTGAAAACGCTGTTGTCTTGTCTGGTCGGCGAGAACGGTGATGTTTTATGGCACATATGCTTGATATGCGGAGGCTTAACAGTTTACTGTACCGTCGAAAATCATATGAAAAGAAAAAAAGTTTGTAGGGTGTGGGAGGACGTTTGGATTAACGTCACGTAACGCATAGAGGGGTGTGTTAACAGAGTGGGTGGAAGATCTCAGGAGCTGGCCAGCATTACGTTATTGTAATGTATGGCTGACCTCTCCTGAAGCCATCATCGTCAGGTACTGAGATGATGAAGATCGAGATGGCAATGTAATGATGGTCTACAAGAACTGCAGGAGAAAACTGTACGTAGAAAAAGTGAAAAAAAAGAGAGACTTGCGAAAGACAGACGTTACACGCCAGGGAAGACCCGTAGTGGGAAAGTTAGAGAGAGAGACATGAGACGTCAGTCGACAACAGATTGACTGTCATGAAGCTTCTGCAGCGACAGATCTCTAGCAGCCATTTATTATGGGTAAGGGACGACCGCCGCCAGAGAGAGAGAGCTGGGGCGGTTCGAATGCGATGTGAATAGAAATGACAGATGTTATTTATACCGTGCCCGTTGTCATAATTGTGGATACGACCCTAGGGTATCATGACCTGGTGTTTGGCCTAACTTTTGAGAGTCTGGTCAAAGGACACGCTTTCGTACCCAAGGATAGCTAAAATGCTCCAGGAGGAAGACGCCTGTGTGATAGTGTCGTCATAAAAAACAAATCGTGTGATATTTCAAGATCTAGAGAGTTGTTGCGTCTTTAAACATATCCTTCGGTGTTAATCAGATTTATACATCTTATTCATTCATTCATAGAGAGAATATAGGGTTGCTAGGAGCGGAGAGGAGGCCACAGATAACGGAAGATATTATGAGGGATTGAATTGAGGAAATGGGATTTAGTAGAAGGGAAAGAGCCAGGGCTCAACCCAGCGTGCATTGAATGGGCTTGGTGTGGGGTGTGTGGATGTGCATTGTTTTTAAGCGTCGGGAGGAGGAGGCTGTGTGGGAAAAACATTGTTTGTGCTTAATGACGCTAGTCACTGAGGATGTCGTCACAGTCTTTGCAGAGATATAGTGTTGAGAAGTCATTGAGAACTGTATTTGTTCGTTTAATAAATGGGATTAGGATAGTTTCCAGGGGATCTGTTGAAGAAGTTACTAAGGGTTGTCTATCTCGATGAGGTTCTTGAAGCCTAGGTGCCAGGTGTCATGGTGGAGCTCAGAACGTCCAACTAGCCTATCACAAAGCTGTCTCCAGTAGATGTGTAAAAGGCTGGCAACTTCGCTCTCTCGTGCAGGTCTATATTCTCGATGAATTCATACCATTTGATGATAAAGATCCACCTCAGTGCTGTATTCTGAACTACATGAAGAGCGCGGATGTTTGTTTTAGCTGCTGCTCTAGTGCTGCTAGAGATTAAGTTATTAGTGGTGGAATCAGGGTTTTGTAGAGATGCAGTTAGGTTTCATCATTTGCGTCTCTGAATCTATTTTAAGAAATGCTATTTTTATTGCGGATAGCTGGATACGGCACG
The DNA here is from genome assembly GCA_038088735.1 of Panulirus argus. Taxonomy (NCBI): domain Eukaryota; kingdom Metazoa; phylum Arthropoda; class Malacostraca; order Decapoda; family Palinuridae; genus Panulirus; species Panulirus argus. Next base: position 12,885 of record JAYMFT010075814.1, read on the forward strand.
TTACAATACAAGAATCCAACGTAGGTTATAAATTCCAAAGTCAACAAGGAGACTGTGAGCTCCTTTTTAACATGACCTAAGTGGGAAGTACAACCTGTACACTGTCCAGAAAACTCGCCCTACACCTACAAGAAGTCTCCATCAAACTACATGTCACCAAGAAGCACAACACTGCCCTTACACGAGAGACGATTGTTAAATGTACAATGCTACTACGCCGTGATCAAGACACAAGACGCCTACACATTGCCAAAGAACTAACTATCCAGGAGCAACAACCAAAACTCAACAACCACAGCTCAGGGAAAGATTTGCCTCAGCATTGTGTTAGAACCTATGTGCGCGCAGCGTTACATGCACGTCCGCTTACTGGTATTACCCGGCCTCATCTTGCTACTCGCAGAATTTTGAACTTCCACCTCCAATAGTAAAACTTTTATCCAGTTACTTAAGTAATTGAACGATGCAAATCAAATACAAGAATTCCTATTCTAATTACTTCCCCCTTAATGCTGGTGTACCTCAAAGCTCCGTGCTGGCCCCCATACAATATAGTCTTTACACAAATGACTCACTTGAACCTTTATACACTGACGGTACAAACACATTCACATAAAGGAGGCTGCTGCAGGAGCGGAGCTCATAATATTTATAGATTCAGAGACGCAAATGTTAAAACCAAACTGCATCTCTACAAAGCCCTCATTCGACCACTGATAACTTATGCTCCAGCAGCACTAGAGTTGCAGGTAAAACAAACATCCCCTCTGTTCAGGTAATTCAGAATAAAGCACTGGGGTGGATCTTTGACATCAAATGGCCTGAATTCATTGAGAATATAGACCAAATCACCAGCCTTAAACATCTACTGGAGATACCTTTGTGATGGGCAACCCTAATAACTTCTTCAACAGATCCCCCTGGAAACTATCATAATCCCATTTATCAAACAAGCAAATTTCATTCTCAAAAACTTCTCATCAACAAATCCTTACAAAGAATGTGACAGTATACTCTGTGACTAGTGTTATAGGCACAAGCAATCCTTTCCAGGCATATCCTACTCCTCCTCCTTGAAGAAAAAGAAAAAAGCACATCCACACATCCTCCCCCTGGCCTTCCTCAGTTTTCCTGTCGTGTCTTAATCGCGCCAAGACCATTCATTGCACGCTGGGTTGATCCCCGGCTCTTTCCCTTATACTAAATCTCTCTTCCTCAAACCTGACTCTTCTCCTTTTTCCCTTCCTCTTCTGTCCCCCTTCTATGCAGGGTCTTTTCTACCACCATTCATTCATTAATCCACAGTCATTCCCAGACGCTTAACTGACCTCTCCACACGCTCCCGAAGATGATTTGACGGATTACCATTGAAACGTTGAGATAACCCTAGGAGGTGCCCTTCAAAATCTCCCTACCCATATAAAGAGGTACTAAAAAATCCTGAAAGAATCTGATAAAAAGAAGTTATCTGGATATTGTGACTGATATATATATATATATATATATATATATATATATATATATATATCATTTTTTTCATACATATTCATCATATCTCGCGTT
>JAYMFT010075825.1:0-14447 GCA_038088735.1 Panulirus argus
AACCAGGTATTCAGTTTATCGAGGATGAACAGCTTGGTTGACTGTGGGCTGACTGCCATTTTACCTAGGATTCAAACCTGGGCCGGCCCATGCGTGAATTCATATAGTCAGCAAGGCTTTCCCCACCACACTTTCTCCAAGCTTAAAACGCTTGGGCGTCATCGCTCTCAAACGCTTCGCCCTATGCCAAATGGAAATGATGGCCTCTGACGCCAGCTACTGATATGCCCAGACCGTATTTTGCTTCTTCCTGATTTTCGTACGTGAGATTTTCAGTATTTCCTTTTGAGCTCTTCCACTCCCATTGACGGCTCTTTGTGTATCTCGGCTTGAGATACGTAACCGTGGCCATCTTTGAGGATGTGGTAGTCGCCTCCCTAGTGTGTGTGTGTGTGTAGGCAACATTGTCCTCCGTTCTCTATTGTCCTCTATTGCTCTCGGTCTGGTGTGTGTGTGTGTGTGTGTTTTTTTTTTCTTATGAATGCCTTTGCCTTCAGCTTTTCAGGATGTTCTCCTGGCGTCTCGACATTCAGAAGGAAGGAGGAACCCTCCCCCCCCCCTCATCATACAGCAGGAAGTCCTGTGTTTATTTCCTCGCTCTGTTGTTGTAAACCAACGTACGTCTGTTGTTGAAGATGGATTTGCTGAGCTCTCCCGTGTGTGGAGGGGGCCTTGTGTGGTTTAGTGTTGTACTTGGTAGCGGTAGTGCTTGTCTGTGCTTCAGAGAGATTACGGTCGTTGTGGTGTGTGTGTGTGTGTGTGCGTGTGTGTGTGTGTGTGTGTGCGTGTTAGGATGTAGGCCGTACATCAGATGGCCAGGAGGATCTCCAGGACAAAGAGGCTCATTTACTCGAAAGACTTTCTGTGTTGGGCTCTCAGTACGAGTGAGATAGATGTGTTAGGTAAGAGAAGAGATGGGCAAGTAGCTCTGGGTTAAGGTAAGGCAGGAAGGGGGAGGAAGTGAGGGAATGGGTTGGGGGGGGGGGGGGGAGTGGATCATGATGTGTGGGTTGTGAACTGGCTGGGTCGAAAGAGGAGGAAATTACTTTTTTTTTTATTTTGTTTTGCTCGCTGGGTGGCGGGAGATTTTAGAATTAGGGTAGACGGCGAGGGCGGGGAGCTTAAGCTGAGGGTTTTGGGAAGAGAATAGCTGGGGAGAACGCGTAGCCGAGTTGGGGAGGTAGGTGCTTTGAATAGAGGAGTTGGGGACGATACGATTAGGAGGGCTAGTGTAGAAAACGAGGTGTGGGAGGTAGCCATACTCCTTTATTTTACACATTTATGGTCATCTCTTCTTTTTTGCTCTTGTGTACATCATTTATTTGTCCGTTTACACTTGCCGTACGTCTTGTGATTGTTTCATCACGTACGTGCTGAAATTAGTTGTGTTTGGGAGGTATGGTCTAGAACAGGGAGTCTGGCACATGTAGAGCAGACATGTACTGCAGATTTCTTCTGCCTGTACATACATACGTACGTACGTCAAGCACAGACGAATCACAGGCAAGCTAATCGTTAAGCGGGGAGCCCGCTTAACAGAATTTATTTTCGCGCCATAAACTTCATAATTACATTAAACGGCTTAAGCTTTTTTTTTTTCTTCTTCTTTCCCGCCCAGCTAATCTGGGTACTTATATTTTATGCTGTAATATCAACGGGGTGTATGAATTTTTTTTTTAATCTCGAAAAGGCGCATAAACTTCACATTCTTCCTAGCCAACATTAAAATGTCGGATCAGTTTGGAGACATGAGTATAACATGAACACATGGGATTATATAATGTTTGTTGCGTTATATGTTATAATATTATGCTATGGTGTCTGTTATATTATTTTATATTACAGTAAGTATTGTATGTTACGTTACGTGTTGTTACCGGACTCCGCCTGCATGAGCTTTCGCCTCGATGTGAAATTCACTTTTCATGAGGTCGTGTCCCCGTCAGCGGACGAAAAGGAGTATAGTCCCGTCGAGGCACTTCTCTCTCCGAAGCGGTCGCGAAGTGCAGCGAAAACCTTCAAATTGTTGGGTAACTGAGACGTAGTAAACTCTGGAAGGAAAAGCGTGTGTGGGTTCACTAGTTGCTACTGTGTGTGTGTGTGTGTGTGTGTGTGTGTTTGTAAGTTGGTGCAGTGACAGAGTTTCTCGCCAGTGTGGGACGCTTGGCCCCCCCAGAGAGCGAGTCCCGGTAAACATTTAAGTGCGCGTGAGTAATCTGCCGCCGGGTAATATCAGGACAACATCAGTCGCTGTCTGCCTGATGATGACTGCGATGTATTTCCCGGCCCGTCGTGTGGTCTAGCAAGGCCGCATGCGGGCAGCTGCATGAAAACAGCCTGATATATCGGGCTCTCAGGGGGCCGGGGAAGGCCAGGAGGCCGGCCGCACCCACCACGCCCAGCCTGCCGGAACGGAGACGAGACCCCGAAAATCAGCTCGTGGGATCTTCAAAAGGTCGTCCTCCATTTAACATTATCGAGTTTATATTTGGCTCTGGAATCATGCAGTGGGTTGCTAACTGTTGCAGCGTATCGTATAGGTTGGTGAATGTTGGTGTGCATTGCATAAGGTGCGTTTTTTCGTTAGCCGCGTCCGTTGTTGGTTTGTGTATTTAGACGTGTGTGAGTGATCGTGTTACGTTACAATAGCTTGTGCTCTCTGGATTTCATCCGTCGTAAGACACCCGAGGTGAGCCGTATGCGTGTGTGTGTGTGTGTGTGTGTGTGTCGGGTGACACACGCCCATGCGTGGATGGTCCCTTCTGCAGGAGGATGCCACGGCAGACGCAGCCTCTCTCTCTCTCTCTCTCTCTCTCTCTCTCTCTCTGTGGCAGCGAGAGGGCCATTGATTATTACCTGCAGTGTTCAGGGGAATATTTACAGCTCTGGCACTACTCGGCCTGCCACCGCCGACTGACGTCACGGCCTTCCACTCGGTTAGACTTCCCCGGCAGATTATTAATAACTTCATCCCACCTCGTTTTTTTGTTTTCCCCGAAGTTTTGGTTCTTATAGCCCCCGAAGCTGCAGCGCGCCGGGCCGGGCTGGGCCGGGGCGGTGTGGTTACATCGCTCATCCCTCCGCCAGCCGTGTGGACTCAGTATGAATAACTAACTGTGGTTCTCAACTGTTGATTTTCGCGAGATTTCACACGCACGTTTCTCCCAACGCGTCTTTGCTCTGCTCCTACGTGATTAACCTTGTCGTCGTCTTCTCCTCCACCCTCCCTCTCCTCTGTGACTCTGTAAAAGTTTGGTCTTCCATTAACCGTAAGTATAGAAGATATGTCAGTCTTTATCTGTAGGTGTACCGGGCAGGTACAATCCGTGATTGTACCGGGGGACTCTAGAATGTTTGTACCACTGTGTAGCTGTACCAGAGGGGACAAGTCTGAGGATTGGCAGTGTGTGTGTCCTGTGGCAGGAGGTGTGTGTGTGTGGGGGAGGGGATGGGGGTCCTAGCCCCCTCCCCCTTTCCCCCCTGCGTGGGATGGAAGGGGTTGTAGGTGTATAAGCGGATACCAGGTGTTGCAGGTCCTCTCCCCCTCCAAGAGCTGACCATACAGTAGATATTTTGGTGAAGATAAGCGTACGCTGGTGTAAAGTTACGTGGGAACTGTTTCTTTTTTTTTTTTAATGCGATATTCACTTGTATATATATAGAAGACTTCGTCGATTAGCCGCTTTGGTATTTCCTGCCGCGGTTGTGGTGGTGTTGTGAAAAAAAAAAACAGAGAAAGAGCAGAGTTCGCCCTTCTCCGTGCTTTCGAAAAATGTTGCACGTTTATTAAAGTGCGGGAGAGTTTGTCTTGTTGCAAGCTCCTGCAGAGAGAGAGAGAAATATACTGAGTAACGTCGGTTCGTGTGGGGAGCTCGAGGCAGCCTCAAAACCTACATTGCCTCAAGAATTAATTTCTCGTAAGTTGACACAGTTTCATAATGAAAGGCAACACACACACACACACACACACACACACACACACACACTTCGTTTTCTTACCCCTCGCAACACAGCTTCACAACTCAACAGACTTTTAACTTAATCTTAAACTACCCCCACACAACTTTACAAATTATTGTGCTTCAACCTTCTTTTTTGCCTTGTGGTAAGGTCAGACAACTTTTTATGTTTAAAGTTTTTTTTCTAACTTTACAGAAGTTTGGTGTTGCAACACTGCAAAACATATTTTGAGAAGCCATAAATCATATTACTTTCAGAATTTATTATTCTTTTTAAATTATACTTGCGCCTGTTTTGCCCTCTGTATAGTAGCTACACACACACACACACACACACACACAGTAATGACATTAGCTTTAACCAGGATGTATCATCAGGGCAAGATTTTATTTGTATTGGCATTAGCTGACTTAGATGTTTACATTCTGGATGTACTGTAGCGAGTACAGACTAAGGTTTGGGTGTTAATGTATGTATAGTACTGTTACATGTATATGATACAGTTGTACATGTATAGTACGGTGTTGCATATATAGTACATTTGCACATGTATAGCACAGTGTTACATATATAACACAGCAGTACATCTATAGTACAGTAATGCTCTACTCTTCGTTTTCTGTGCTGATTTATATTTTTTTTCTTTTTCAGGTGAGTTGTGCTAATACAAGGAGAGTGCGTGGTGTAGGGAGATTGCGAAGGTAGAGTGTGGTAGCCGTGTTCTTGGTAATAGATTTAATGGATATATTTCATGTCTACAATAATTTCGTTCAACTCTGCTTTATTCACACAAGTCGTATATGCTAATGGCTTTCCTTGGCTAAGTTTAATAGTTCATAATATAAAGTCATGATAAATTCATATATATATATATATATATATATATATATATATATATATATATATATATATATATATATATATATATATATATATATATATAATATTCATACATATATATATTTGTGTGTGTGTGTGTGTGTGTGTGTATGAAGATTAATATTATCCGTAAGAAGACAACGAGCAGACGGAAATTGAGATCGGAATGTGAACAGTTGTAGTTAATCACGAATTTGTTCAGGATATCACTTATGGATGCGTAATGAAATGTTTTTGTATCGCTTTACTCCGTATTTGTCTGTATCCGGAATGATTAGGGGAGAAATGTCGCTCCAACTGTTAAATAATTTATATACATCACTAATTATATAAATAAATTGCCAGAGTTCTGTCGTTGTCTTCTTGTATTGATTGAAAAAATAGCGTAAAGAATGACCCTGTGCTGAACGTAGTTGAGTTTCCCTTTCGTTTTCTGTGTAATCGAAGAAAATGGGTTTGTTTCTGCAGTTTAGAAAACGGTTTCGTTCTCTCTGGACAGGTCTAACGCAGAAAACGGGTAAGTAAGTTGGCCAAGTGGTATACTTAACTAAGTTCATTACCAGTTTTATTTTGTCATGGAATTTATTGTATGAATCATTAGTGCTGAATTCATTCTGCCTTAGCTTGTTTGAATCTCGGCAGGTATAGCTTTATGTTAGCTCTGTGTTTGAGACCGCCACTGGCAGCTATAGCTTCGTGTTAGCTTCATGTCTGAAACAGCCACTAGCAGCTATAGCTTTATGTGAAAGACCTCCACTGGCAGCTATAGCTTCGTGTTAGCTTTGTCTGAAACCGCCACTAGCAGCTATAGCTTTATGTGAAAGACCGCTACTGGCAGCTGTAGCTTCATGATTGAGACCGCCACAGGCAGCTAAAGCTCCATGTTAGCTTCATGTCTGAGGCCGCCGTAGGCAGCTATAGCTCCATGATAGCTTTTCTGCGCGTGGGAGAACGGAGTGTTGAGATTTGACCTTGCTGAGCGGTGGCATTAACCTGTGATTACCTTCCTGCATGTCATGTTGATCATTACGCGCTGCCATCGCTGGTGCTGTTGATTGAAGGCTCTCGCCCCATTAGATGTCCAGGAATGTCCAGTCCGTCCGGTGGGTAAGTATCGTGTGTTGGAAAGTACATTCGCGTGGGTCATTATGTATGCAAGAGAGAGAGAGAGAAAAAAGAAAGAAAGTTATCCTCTCAGTTTCAGTGAATTGAGCAGCATGCTTTGTCTTGTACGTGTTGGACTTGGGAAAGGATTTGTGGGGTTGGTTGTTGGGAAGGGAGGATTTTGGGACGTGTTAGGCGGATTTAACCGTGATTGAATGATGCCACGTCTTTGGATCCAGTTCTCACACGTGTCACGATACCGGCCAGCATGCTTTGTACGGCACTGGCGGGAGGACATCACAGGCCCTGTGTAGACTCGGGTGTAAGTTGGAATGTTGGTGTCTCGACCACCCTCCTCCCACTTAACACTTGGTGGGCACTCACAGTGGGAGTGGGTGGACGGGTCTGGAGTCCAGCCCACAGATTGAGCGCCTCCCTTAATTGGGAGTCCTGCACGTGCCGCAAGTATCGTAGTTACTCTTATGTTCCTCCGTCCCACATAAGCAGAGGACGCTGTCTTCAGTAAACACGCTCGTAAGGCTTAGGATTCCTTTTTAGGGGGTTCAAGGACGACGACCCCTGAGCACGACAGGGCGACCCTTGGAGCACAACGGGACGAACCTTCGCCTGGCCTTGCCTGTGGCCTTTGACCTTACCCTAAAGGTCAGGTTGCAGTGTTTTTTGCCATCACAGTTAATCACTGCAGCACTGCTCTCGTCTCAGTACTGCCATTACCACCGACCGTCCGGTGTCATGTGATGCGTAGCTCTTGTGAGGTGTGGTTGAGTCGTGGGGTATGCCATGTAGTGCCGTCTCTTGGGGTATAGCATCCCCATGGTGTTGAGTATAGCAGTGTGGTGGTGTGGAGTACAGCAATGTGTGTGTGTATGTGATAAAGTGCCTGGTAGAGTGCGGGCCGGGGCTGTTGCGAGGTTAGAGAGAGAGAGAGAGAGAGAGAGAGTGGGTTGGCTGCTTTAACGTCCTGCTCTTACTTCCGCGCCGGCCTCTCCTGCTTGCTTGCTTGCCTGCCCAACACTCGCTCCCTGCTGTACTGGTGTGCTGCAGCCGCTAGCTGTGTCGATGCTGTGCCAAAGCCCGCTGTTCTTGCAGCGTACGTGCAGTGTTGTTGTTCAGCAGATTATGCCGTAGTAGCCTGGTGTCTCCAGGGGGGGCCCCCACAGCTGTTCTGCCCCCTCACATGATCGTTTTTATATGTGTGTAGGTCTTGAGTCGTGGCGTGTAAGTATGTAAGTACACGTTGGGAGTAAGTAGGTGTACGTGTGCGTGCGAATCGCCACACGGTGTCTGGTTGCGTGTGCGTACGGCCCTCTGCGTAATGTCGGGGAAAGGGAAGTGTGTGTATTTGTTTGTGTGTGTGTGTGTTGGTGTGACGCAGATGTGAGTGTGTGTGTGTGTGTGTGTGTGGCTCTTTGCGTAATGGCTGTAATGATATTTGTTTGTGTGTTTCTTGGTGTGTGTGTGTGTGTGTGTTTGTGGAGTGACAGTAGCTGGTATCGTGTGCGTAACGCTCGGTAACCTGTAGTGCGTGCGTGTATGTAAAGAGCTGAGTGACAAGTCGACTTTTTCTCCACACTTGCGTTTTCGACTCTCGTAGTCTTCCTCCTCCAGAGGCCATTGGGGTGTCGGGCTGCGCTGCCTCTATGTTTCTCTCGTATCACTCGGGTTGTTTGAGGCCGCGACCCGCAGACCCGAGGGGCAACGATAACGCAGCTCATCAGGCGTTTCTGGACGGATGGATGAGGAATTAAGGTTCCTTCCTGTCCTCGCAGCAGATGATAGCCGCAGCGTAGACCGTCAGGTCGTCTGTTACCTGTCCCTCCTTCCCACGTACTGTCCTCTAGCAGATAACCTCCTCTCAACAGAGACCATCAGGTCCCCTTGTTATCTGTCCCTCCGTGGCACGTACTGTCCTTCCCAGCAGATGACCTCGTCGTAGACCATCAGGTCCTCTTGTTATGTGGCCTTGTCATGTGATCCCAAGAAATGTTTGTTCTGTTTCATATGAGACTTGTGAACAGATTCGTGGTCCGGAGGTCTATACCTCTTCCTTAAACAGCATTTCTGTTACCTTGACTTTTTATTAGCGTTATTCTGCAGTGTGCGATTGTCCAGATAAATCTGTACACGCGCGGGATATGACGATTATTGCCCTGGCGGTAAATGATGACCCCTTGTCATAGACCTGTACCTGTCGATTATTTTATTGTGATATGTCTACAGTACGTGTTTATGCCGATTACAGTCTTCTGAAAATTCCTTGACGGATTATATTCAAGGAAGGCTTGGTTCCCAACCTGTCCTTGATGGACAGTGCCTCGTTGCCACGTACGAAGCCCAAATGTGGCATGTGCATAGAGAGAAAGAGAACACCCGGGGCCCAAAGACTCGTCAACACCTTGCCATCCAACGTGTGTGTGTGTGTGTGTGTGTGTGTTTGGAGAGAGAGAGAGAGAGATAGATAAATAGATAGATAGATAGATAGATAGAGAGAGAGAGAGTTGACCGGGAAGCGTCATGTCCCCGAGTGGGGTTGGGAGAGCAATCCCGGTGTCCGACAGAGAAGTAATTCTCCTGGTGTTGATGGGCGTGGCTGCTCTCCTGTGTGCAGCCTCAGGGGGGTCTGGGCCCCGCGTGGCCGGGCTGGTCGTGTGTGTTCCTCGCCGCGGGGCGAGGCTCGCGCTCTGACCTCATCACCTGGTAACCTGGTGACGCTCAGCGTTTACCTCAGTCGTCATGAGGGTACTTGCCAACTTACGTCAAGATTTTGCACAAAGGCAAGGCCATAGCGCGTAGCGATCACCGCGCACGCGTTGCTTGACGAACAGCGATCGTTGCACAGTTGTCAGTCTGTCTCGAGTTCATCCTCAGCTGGCGTCAAACAAGCACCATGTTTCTTGTAAATGTTTTTGTACGTTTGTTGTAAGAAAATGGTTCTGGCTTCCCCTGGTGTGATACCGAATCATCTCGTTTATCTTTCGTTCAACGTCCTCCTATATTTTGTTCGATATCTTTTTCGTATTTTCCATGGTATTCTTGCAGAGTTAAACAATCGTGTTTGGGAAGATTTTAAGTGCATGTGCCTTCACTCCTTCATTTGAATGTTCTTTACCTTTCCCTTTTCCCTTTCATTTTGCCGCCATGCCGAGATTATCATGAACCTTTCTCCTCATCTGGGTAGGCTGTCAGGGTCCAGTCTTTTCATCGTTTCGCGTAAGTTTATGTGACAGACTCCGTGGAATCAGACAGTCTTCATAACCCGTGACGCCGTGGGTTCACGGCGGCAATATCTTGTCCCCCCTCTCGCTATGAACGGTTTGTAGAGCCACTGATAGAGGAACAGCGTACTGACGTGGAATGCACTGACTCTGGCGTCACGGCGTATAAAATGAAAAAGATGAATTATAACTGGAAGATTATAGAAGATGGATATACATATTCTTAGAAAACACGTTACAGTATATGTTTTATGGCAGGACATCTCCTTTAGCACTAAAGTAAAAAGAAGAATCAGATCCCCAATAACTTTACTTGCACCCTTCTGTTTTCCCTTTCTTTTATCTAACCGTGACGCAGGCACGAGCTACGGTCTCATGTCGTCCTTTGTTTAAATGAGTCTGAATTCTTCGTCGGTAGACGACGCCGAAAAAAACGAAAAACAACATAGCTTTCGGTGGGGATAACTTTCAGATCCTGTGTTATAGGAAGAATGAATAAATTAGGAGCAGTGCCGAGTAGCGACCGGACGGACGGAAACACACCGTCATATCGCGACTGAACATTGTGGAAGACCTCTGGGTAATAATGTCTCACGACCCAACCATCAGGGAATAAAGCGAGGAGGCAACAGTTGCTCTTCCTAAAGAAGATCGGAGGATTGACCAGACTCAGCCAGCAGCCTGTGGTAGCTGCCTGGGCCTGCTGCAGGTCCCGGAATCCAAGAGCATGGTCGACCTGTGACCCAGCTCGGCGGAGTAAGTCCTACCTGGGCTGTGGGAGAGGCACAAGGACCCAAACAGAGACTACTCAAGGTGTGGCCGAGTTACTGGGAGTGGATCTGGTACTTGTAGCAAGTCGGGTACTGGGAGTGGTGGGTCAGGTGGTGGGCGCGGTGGGTCGGGATGGGCGTGGTGGGTGAAGGGGTGGGCGTGCATGGGGCAGGTGAGTGATGCAGAAGAGAATGTGAAGCGTCCACCTCAGCTCACCTCACCTCACACCGCCACGCAGCACAGATCAATAGCCTGCACAGAACACGTGGCCGGCGGCTACCAGTGCACCCCCCGTCACTCCTGCCTCCTGCACCTCACCCCGCCTCGTCCCAGGTCCCTCCACACGCTCCCTCCAGGTCCCAGGTCCCTCCACGCCGTCCCTCCAGGTCCCAGGTCCCTCCATCCTCACCCCGCCATGTCGTAGGTCCCTCCACACCCATCTGTGTAGGTCCTCATGACCCCCTTCCACGCCACCCCTTCCAGGTCCCTCCGTGCCACCCCTCCGCCCATCCAGGTCCGAGATCCCTCCACACCCACCCTTTCAGGTCTCAGGTTCATCCTCACCACCACTTCAGGTCCCTTGTCCCTCCAGTTCCAGGTTAAGTGTCCTTCCAGGTCTCTCCATGCCACCCCTCCACCCTCCCAGATCTCAGGTCTATCCAAACGTACCCCTCCCAGGTTCCCATGCCACAAATGCTTGTCCCTGAGTGTCCATATCCCTCCACTCTTGGGCTTTCCAAGTTTCCATACCAAATATATATGTCCAGGAGTTTCCATGTTCCTCACGCTTACCCCACTTAAGTTCGCTTGCCAGTCCCACAGGTACCTAAGTTCCCATTTCCCATCCTCAGTTGGACCTCCCAGGTTCCCATGCCATACATAGGTGCCCCTTGAGTTTCCATGTTCTATACTCACTCGTACACAACGGGAACTCATGCCTCCCCCCGAGCGCTCCTCGACATACAGGCGCCTCAGTCACCACGCCCGCTTAGATGTGCGTCTTGAGTTCCCTCGGCGCCCTCGACCAGTTCCCGGAAAAAGAAGAGGGAAAAAAAAAGAAAATCCTCTACCAATTTGTATGTCTTGCGTCCTGCACCTCCCATCCCAGATTCCCCCCCATTACCTACTTCCCTCCCCATACACCCCTTTCAGTTTGTTTCGTGTCCTCTGCGATGAGTTCGGTACGTATTTAGGAGATCTCCTTCTCTCTCCTTCTCTCACTGGGGTTGGTCGATGGTTGTATGTAGCCAGCGTTTGGCTTGTTGGTAAGCTTGATAGACACATTGGCTCTAGATGACCCTGCAGTTGAGATGACAGCGTTGTCGATGCCAAAGGCAAAGAATCATACATGGACCCAGGAAGAATTCTGTCCGGACTGGGCTCGTATTCTCGAGAGTTTGAAGCTGGTTCATATCACCCACTCCGCGAAACAGGAAGTCAAGCAGTCCCACCCCAAAAAAGAGAAAAAGAAAAAAGAAAAATCTACCGACCCAATGCAACTTTTATCACACTTTAACTTGTTCCAGAGTCTTGAGATATTAATCGCCCGGTTCTGTCGGACCAAGCTATGTACATAAATGAGGACTACATGATTTTAGGGGCGGGAAGATCTTGCTTCTTTCATTAACTTGGACAGAGATAAGATTATAGTGTCGCTCTGGAGGGAAGAAAATGCTGGTGCGAGAAGTACACACTTATGTTCAGCCTTTAAGAAATTGTGACCATGGTTTCATTGCAGACAGAACACGGAAGATGGGAGTGACCTTGGAATAAGAGAGATGGATAAACATTTTATAATAAACGTCACTGTAAGTTGCGGTGAAACAATGCTGTCTGCGGTGTTTCATACACCCTAAAAAGTTCAGTTCCCGAGGACCCGTGCTGGCAACCCTCGTGTTTCTCATTTTCACACCTGTGGTGGTGTGATTAGCGTTGCTGACTACCGATCCAATGGCCTCCGGTTCGATCCCCGGCGTGGAACTGCCGGCGCACAGCTCACGCACCCAGCTGCTCATCCTCTTCCAGGCTCCAGTGCTACGAACAGAATATTACCCTACACCGACATCACGTTTGTAATAAATGCCGGGCGAGATTTTGGAGTTAGGAAGTGAGCAAAGACTTCTCACGGCCAGAAACGACGTGTTTGATGACTCTGAACAACTAGGAACGGCTGAGATCACCGAGGCTGGAACCTCTGGAGCGCAGACGGGAGACTGTAGCGTGAATCACACTCTGGAAGATCATGGAAGGCATGGCTACCAACCTGCACCCAAAAAATGATTCCCCGTTGACTCGACGTGCATGGAATATTAAGAGAGACATTACCATTAAAGGTAACGTAAGGACGAGAGAATACACATCGGATACCTGGGGCCCCGAGACGATTCAGCACACCGCCTGCAGCCGTCGGAAACTCTGTGGGGTTGTATTTAGGAAGGCTCTCGATAAGTGTTTGCGGAGTGTGCCAAGACCAGTCAGCCTGTGGTTGTTACGTGGGCCTCCAGTCCCAGCTTCCAGCCGCCTGTTCGACCATCTACCCAGCTTATCGGCATGGAATCAGCCCAAGCTGTAGGGGGTATAAGACACCTCCATTCCCTATCCCCCGTAGTCAACTCTAGGTAAACTCCAGGTTCTTTGGTCTGGATAGCCTTGCAACTCGCTAACGTTGTTATATTTTCTCCCTGGAAATCCAGAAGAGAGGTGTTCCATGCGTTGCTTGATGACTAGCGAGATCCTGGGCTGGATAATGTGGCAAACAGTAACGTGTTGTGTAACCTTTAACACTGGTTAACGGTGCTAGCAGCACTGCACTGATGGCTCCCTCACTGTACCAGCTACGTGGAAATGAACTTTTCCTGGGAGTGAGCGGGTTTCCCCATGTGGCACTGCCGTGGCAGGGAGCCATGGCCGGGCATTATGAGGCGCGTCTGCTCCAGGAAATGTAAACGGAAACCACGCCCTTCCTCCCAGCGTCTACCACTCCCCCTGACTGGATTATAAGCACCACTTAACCTGATTGGGGACAGCCACTCAACCCGAATCCCTGGTGATGCGGACGTGGCCTGGCCCTGGTAGTGCTTTGGTTGCCGAGGTAGACTCGAGGCCGTAGCACATTGTGTAAGGCTACGTAGTGTCATGGTGGCTCACGCTCCACCACCAGCAACCTCCTGCCCCTCTTTCCATCACATCCACGACCCTCTCTGTACCAGGTCCATACCACCACCACCACTCCTCCGTGCAGACCATCTGCAGGATGATCCAGCGCCTCCTTCATCAAGAGTCACCGTTCCATAGAGGGCCGTGCTTGCCTCACCTGCTCGCCTCGCCTCGCTGCGTTCCCCCATCTGATAAAGAACGTGATGCAAAGAAAAATATTCGCATTTTCCATCCATGCGCGTCATTTGTTTACGACCGAATCATCCCTCTCCATCGCCAGCGCCTTGGGTGTGTGTGAGAGTAGACGCGACGCAAGTCTTCCAGGGGACGACTGGAAGCAGCATGATCCTGTGCGGAGGAAAACGACAACTCCTGCGATGTCGTAAGAACGACATCAAGTAAAGAGAGACCGGGTACACGGTGCAGGTGTGGGAGGGTCTCTCTCTCTCTCTCTCTCTCTCTCTCGCCACGACAAGGAAGGGATGTGTCAAAA
Organism: Panulirus argus; assembly: GCA_038088735.1. Lineage (NCBI taxonomy): Eukaryota > Metazoa > Arthropoda > Malacostraca > Decapoda > Palinuridae > Panulirus > Panulirus argus. Next base: position 13,600 of record JAYMFT010075825.1, read on the forward strand.
GATTCTGGCGAGATCCTTGGCGGAAGAACTCACTCCCCCTCGTCGGAGGGCGTCATAAAGAGACTGCCGCGTCAGCAGAGATGATGGGCAGGATATTGAGAACGTTCAAATGCAGAGAAGTAAAGCCAGCGAGTCACTTTACTCCCGCGCTTGGGATATTGGTGCGTGCATACTCGCGTCACCGTGTGTTCCCGGCGAAATGGCAGAGCCTGAAAATATTTTCCGAGATCATGGACTGCACATATAGCGACTCTCTTAAATACGTTGCATTTTTGGGTTACGTGAGAAGCAAATGTATTCGTAGAACCGATGGCAAAAATATCTATACGCTTGCGTGACGTACTTTTTGCTCAGTTATGTACAACGAAGATAAAGTAATTATACGATGCGTTCGGTAAAGCAACGGCGGCATATTCGATGATGGCAGGGTGGATTTTGAGAAGCGGCTTAACGAGAGAAGCCAGATCATTGGTGGTGCTCGTCCGTGAACTCGTACTCTCCACCGTAGATTACTCGAGCTTCCTGGCATACGGTAGGCAAGGTATTGTCGTTCATGACGGGAGTTAGGAAATGAACAGATACGTAACAGTCCTCGCTGTATCTCTTTGAAGATAAGGTCGTTTGCTGTCAGGGGTGTTTGTGGGCATACGCGTTGCACCTGTCTCAATGAGGGAAAACTCGTGTTGGTGAAAATAATAATAATAATATAATAATAATAATAATAGTAATGATAATAATAATAATAATAATGATAATAATAATAATAATAATGATAATAATAATCATTATTATTATTGATATTAATATATTTAGTTTTGGAATGACTGGATTATATTGTATTCCTCGGA
>JAYMFT010075836.1:0-14447 GCA_038088735.1 Panulirus argus
GGGGGGGGGGGGGGGGGGGGGGGGAGCTTGTAGTGTGGTGGGCCTCTGGGAGTGGAGAGGAGGGAGGGAGGCACTTTACTGCTGAAGGTCGTCCCTTTAGGATAAATTCTCTCTTTTAAGTATGCGGTAAAATTTCATTATAGTTATTTGCTCTAGTAAATAATAAAAGAGGTTGGCGCTTTAGATGGGCCGACTGAAGTACGAGACTGAAATCGGACGAGTGCCGAGTAAAGCCGTGTAAAGGTGGTGGTGGAGGATGAAGACATACAAGGCAGCAACAGAAAGGAACGTGGTTGACAGTTAGGTATTTTAACCCGCTCGATCTCCCAGGCCACATTGCCACGGCGTGGGCGAGATGTTGAGCGCCAGTCGCCCTCTCGACGGTTCTTTTGAGTGTATGGGGCAGTATACAAGGAGGGGGTCATCGGGTATACTGGGGTCGGGGGAGGGGTGGGTGTGTGTGTGTTGGAGATGCCAGTGGTGGTGGTGGTGGTGGCGAGTCCAACGTCATGAGGGAGGGAGTGGTGCGGGAGGGGGAGCGACGGTGTCGTGGTGGCGGCGGGCTCGTGGCCTCAGTGTGGCTCCGGCCCTCCTACTGTGCGCATGGGATTAATGTGTGCTCCTGCAAGGTTATCGCATCCGCGCACCGCTCCTGCACACACACGTGCTCCTACACACTCCCCAGCCATTGCCGTGGATACTAGAAGGACGCTGTGGAAGGAGGAACTCCATCCCCCGATATTGGAGAAATACTTGGATTGTATTCCCAAGCATCGTTTCAAACCTGCTAGTTTTGGAGTCATGTGATGTGTGTTGTTTTTTTTTTCTGTTAGTCGCCATAAAAATGTTAGCTACATAAAGTGTGTACTGCCGTGAAGCAGAAAATAAAGTATAGTTGATTTTTCTACGCACTGGCGTTGGTGAGAGTACAAGAAACCAGTGACTCGTGTAATATAGAGAGAGAGCTTGCCCGGCCCAGTATATGTGTATTTGCTAACAAAAATATATAAAAAAAAGGGGGAATTTTTTTAAAAGTGAAACGTATGAGGCACTGTACTGTTTCGTGTCATCCGTGTGTATATATATATATATATATATATATATATATATAAATGAGTGTGTGTGTCGACTGTGTATCTATTAGTGTGTGGTGAGGATAGCGAGCGCAGGTATACGGCGAGGGAGGTTCGCAGAGAGAGCGGGCGACAGTGTGTTGGAGTTGCTTGGTATCGCGGACGACCGATTCAGCGGGCGGACGGCGGATGGCTAGGCTATAAGCTAGGCTAGGCTAGGCTGCCTCCTCCGTGCCGCAGTGTCAGCGGCAACACCACCACATCGCTAAGTGTCCTCACCCCCATATTAAGGTAGGTAATTGCAACAGGACTCGGCAGGCAGGCAGGCACACACACACATCGGTCCTCTGTAGGTAGAGCCAGGCTTGCCTGCAGTGGCGTTGGTTGTGGGGATTGTCTCACATCTGGGCCTGAAGTTTATGGAAAAATTTAACAGCGTCCGTGTCAAAATAAATATACCAAGACCACCAGAAATGTGCAGTTGTTCACCTTTCGGTATTTGCACACACTGAACGTAACGAGGCTAGCGAACAGCCGGAGCGACAGACATGTATACAAAAGTTTAGACAGCTATTAATATTGTGTGGAGGTAAAAAGGAGTAAATGTTCACATTAGAGAAATGATACGTTGAAATTGTGACGATACTCTGTACCCGGACCAAACCTTTTTATATATATATATATATATATATATATATATATATATATATATAGATATATATATATATATATTTCGTAAAGTAGAAACGAACGAAAGCTAATTTGGTAGTGCGTTGGCATTACAGTACGATGGGTGTACATTATGTACATGTGTGTGTGTGTGTGTGACTCAGGTTTTGTTGGTGAAAGAACACGCACGCACGTGGCACAAGAATAGGATTGACATTCAACAGCTCTGATCCGTTCTCGACATTTTTACACATTCAAAGGTCAACGTCAGTTTGACGGGCTTGAAATTCAGATCTTCGTCCATTGTCATTATTTTCAAAACAAACTGTGTCAGAAAAGCATTTCTGGTTTTCAGATTTTTACTGAACTCGGATTAAGAGGAGAGAGCGTAAACAGTGTGTGTATGTGTGTGTGTGTGTGTGTGTGTGTGTGTGTGTAGCACACTGTGTTTTTCGGAAGCAGAGGTTGGAGTAATATCTGTAGGGTAGGCGGACCTACGTCTTTTAAAAGGTATGTAGAGCTGGACCCCCAAATGTGAGAAGCAGTACTACAGCCATACAAGGTCGAGCGAACCCTTTGTGTGTCGGAGCGACTTGAGAAAAGTCTTTTCACATCTGAGCAGGAACCCCCCTCCCCCTCCCCTCCCCGTCCTCCCTACCCCTACCCCCCCCCCTCCCAGTTTCTTAGACAGGCTTTGCTCTTTGTGTGCTGGGTGGGTATTTCCAAGGTAGTTTAGATGTCACAGTGATACCGAGTATGATTATTGTGGTGGAGTGGTGGAAATAAAAGGATGGGAAAGTTTTGTGTGGAGATTAGAATGAGAAATAGGAAGAGATTGGGGCGTTAGAGTCGTTAAACTTGACTACGTTACGCCTGTCTCAACGGGGAAATCGTGTCTCAAGTTTGACTTTATGGACGTTGTTAAAACGAGACGACTTGTAGATAAAGCAAGAGGAGATAGGTTTGAAAGTAGTTTGTGGGGGGGGGGATTCAGGGTTGAAACGTCAGCATGTAAATGAAGAAGGCAAACTGTTGGTGAAGGAAGAGCGATGGAGACGGGGCAGAACCCTGAAGGACACCGCTGTTGGGAAGGAGAGAGAGAGAGAGAGGTTGATCCCTCATCGTGTGTAGAAAATGACTAACTTAAGAAGCTAGACATGACAAAGCAGATTAAAGGGAGAGAATCCAAAAGAAGGGAGCCTGGAGAGTCAGACCCCAGTGCAACAAGATCCATCGAGATACCAAGGACTACAACTTCATGATCCCCACAACTCTGTCGGAGATCACGGCCAGAAGTTATTGACGTGGTGAGTGTTGTGGATGGATCTCGCGCCCTGCGAACGCCTCAAGAAGCATCAGGCAGAAGTCTTGTGAGGCTGAAGGTGCGCTCGAGGAAGTGGGGATTGATGACAGACTCGAAGACCCCAGGAAACAGCAGAGGTCAGTCGAGGAAGATTTTGGAAGGTTACGACAAGTCGTCTTCGGCAAGGCTGTATCATCTCGACCACGGTTGGAAAAGAAGTATAATCTCATCGAGGATCTCTCTCCTCGCTCTAGAGGAGTCCATCATTTCTCTATTCCTGTGTGAAGTGCAGCCTTCAAGCCTCGGCGTCCCCATAAAAGGAGTCGTTAGGGTTGTGTATGCTAATAATATCACGTTTTATTGGCGGGTACGTTTGTGGCTGCGCTTTTTTTTTTTTTCCGGTAAACACGGATTTGAGGAAATGTTCACATTATGGTATGTGGTCCCCCCCCCCAACAGCTCCTTGCTCTCTCTCTCGTTTTCTTGAAGCGGTGTTTAATGTGAGCGTTCAGACGCGTTCCTAGTCTTGCAAAGCGCCTGCAAAGACAGGGGACGTTGTTTACAATTCCTGTGTCTCTCTCTCTCTCTCTCTCTCTCTCTCTCTCTCTCTCTCTCTCTCTCTCTCTCTCTTATCGGGTTCACCCATCACGATCTTGTCGATAAGATGGCCAGACAGGCCTGTCGTAAGCCTGAGGCAGACCTCAAAACTGTGGGGTGGAATCTTAACTGCGTCCATATTTATGCGAGGGACAGTTTGGTTGGTAGCAGCAGCTGGTCGGGTGGGTGATCCTTCTTATCGTTCGTGTCAAGCGATTTGTTCAACAGGAAATGTTTAGTCACATATTTTTTTCTTTTTTCTCGGGCGATCATTTTTGCCCGCCTGATTTATTTGCTCCATTGCTCATGGAATATTAACTCTTCTTCCATTACCCTCCCCCCGTTTCGCTCGGGTGCGTATGAGACCCCCGACCGATGGAGTCGTTTATCTCGCCAACGCCCCGGCGTCTTCAGACACGGGATAGCGTGTCGGGATCATGGGGATGAGGAATTGATTAAAGTTGTGAGGAGGGAGAGAGAGAGAGAGAGTGTGTGTGTGTGGGTATCATCAGCTGATGTTCTGGGGCAGAAGTGGGCCAGAGGATGAAGGGATGGAGGCAAGATTGCCCTGGGAGATAAGCGGGGCTACCGTGGAGGACAGGCATGGCTACCTTGGAGGATAGGCGAGACTACCATGGGGGAAAGGTGAGACTACCTTAGAAGAGCAAGACTACCCTGGAAGATAGGCTGGACTGCCGTTGAATGTAGCCGCGGCTACAAATGGAAGGATAGACAAGACTTGTCATGGAAGACATGCTACTCTACAGGACACCATCTACCCTGTACCGAGGTGTAGGGAGACGCCACTTCAGGCTGAAGGCCCAGCACCTGTTACGACCACGTCTTCCTTCAACAACAAAGGCTCCCCGCACGCAGACAAGCGAGTAACTCGTCAGTCGCCGCTACCAACACATGTACACGCTCATTTACCCGGGCATCTCTTGTTTTCAGATTACATGTTTGTTATGTAAATCCTCGTTTGCCTATTCATTACTGGCTTTTAACACGGCAGTGGCGACGGAGGAGGAGAGATGGAGGTCCTCGGGGCAAGGGGAGGGTAGGAAGTGCAGCTTTTGCGGTAGCGTGCCAGAGTTCGGGCGGATGATGGGCACTCGGCTCCGATGCCCATTGTGGACGCGTAATGACGTATTCACAGTCGCTCAAGGACCGCTTGGCATATAAACGACGACAGTTGTGTGTTGGTTCGCATCCCGTGCCGTTTCGCTACACGCCACGTTTTCTTACGTTATCTGCTCGCACAACTCGGAAGACTTAATTTTTTCTGCTTCTCTATAATACAGAAGAACTGAAGATTTAATTTTTCTCCCATTTTTTTCATGAGGTTCCGCTGTATGTTTCCGCGGTGGAGCTGCCTGAACGAGACGTCTCCACAACTTGGGGTTGAAGAGATAATAGCTAACATTATTATGGATGATTCACCAGGGGGGAGAGATGTTGTCAAGACCATGGTGATGATGAGGATACAACCCTCTCCTGGATGGCCATCGTAACTCATCGTCCAGTGTTTTGTATGACTCTTCCTCCTCCTCTGCCGCCTCCTGCTTCCCCCGGGCTCTTGGGGCGTAACGCGAGGAAGGCTCGGGCGCCACCGTTGGAAGACCAGATGTCATCTTTGCGAAGCGTTGTGTTATTGACGGTAGAAGCTGCTCTTTCGAGACGCTGGGTCTCTCCCCCTCGTATTGTTGGGGGTGTTGATATAGTGGCCGTGTTTGGCCCGTTGGTGTAGAGGGTTGTCGGACTGCAGTTTGGGGAAGATGTCACTGGCAGGCATTTCAGCTGTTGCATCTTCTTCTCGACTTGGGGGTAAAGATTTCCTGGCTTGCATGTGACCCTCTTTGGAGATGGCCGCTCTTGCGGGAGCTCATGGGAAAGACTGTTAGCGAAGGACCCGAAGTCCTGCGACAAGGTTATCTGCTTGAGGACTGTAGTACATCGCATTTTCCTAATCTGCATAGATGGGGACAGGATAGTATAACACTGAGGAAATTATTGAACGGAAATGAATCTTTAAGATGATACACAATTAAGAATCGGTAGCACAAGGACTGAGGCTGAGACCAGACGGGGATGACGGACAGTAGGTTACGTAAAGAAAGGTCTTTGCTGTGGAAGGTCAGCTGTAGGGGAATGGTCGCCTCCTCACCTCGTAAGTGTGAGACGTGGTGGCCTTCACACCTCTGGGTGTGAGATGTGGTCACTTCGACACTTCTGTGAGTGTGGGATGTGGTGAGCAGCACACCTTTAGGTGTGGAATGTAGTGACCTTCCCACATTGGAGGTGTTGGGAAGTGTTCGCACGTGCCACACTACGTGTGAGTGTGTGTTGACATGTTGCGCTTGGCCTGGCTTGTGTTGGCTGATGTGATGCGAAACCCCATGCCTGGTAGGAGAGCGACGCAACGGGTGGAGACAGCGTGTGTGTTGCTGTGTTGAGCAGGTGGACAGAGTTTGCCTGCGCCCCAGCCGAGCCAAGTGTTGCATGCAAGCACAACCGCTTATTTCTTCACCCGAGGCATTTGGGGTGGTGTTCCCGCTCCCGGCGTGGCTGACGGACGACCTTAAAGGCCGCAGAGTGTTGTTTTTTCTGCCCCCGAGCTAGCGCTGAAGGAATAGAATAGCTGTCGTGCATAGAGCTTATATTTCAGTCCCAGGAAGGCAAGACCAGGAGAGAGAAACAGAGAGAGAGAAAAAAGATATTGCATCTCCCATGAGAGGGAAGAAGAGAGTTTCGGCAAATGCACAGAAGGTGAATGGGAGTGAGTAATGGCATGGGAGGCGTGGGATGGCGTGGCTGGTGGGGCCGAATTAGAGATCGACAGACGTGTGGGAACAGCGTAGTGTGGCCCGGCCACCCGAAAACCCCGGCGCAGAAAATGAGATTGAAAATTGCCTTGTAAATGGCGAGGCAGAAGGTATAATTTCTATAATTTAAGACTATTGTCGGGATGAGCGGGTATTACGTTGATAAGGAGTTTGGCAACGAGTACAATTTGGGCAGTTGGAGTGTGTTGGTGGGAGGGGGGGGGGACCCCCCGATGCAGCTGATGTGCAGCCAGGGCGATGCTAAAAAGCTGGAGCAGCAGCAGTGGTGGTGATTGGGGCTGCCTGGCCGTAAGAGACTGTTACATAGCCAAAGGGGGCGGTGCATTGGGCTCATGTCTGGCCGTGCTTGAGGCGCCGTAGGACAACGCCACAGCTCAACCGGTGATTACCTCCTGGTCGAAGGCCACGAGACTCGACGGCCGCCCTTGGCCCCTGCCGTCTCATCATCCCTCGAACGTCATCGTCATTCCTGGACCCGGTCTTAAAAGCCTCCCCCCCACCCCCCCTGCTCTTCTCCCGTCCAGAGTGTATAATCGACATCTGTTGTGACGCCTGGATGTTCTACCCTGTCCTGGCTTTGTCCCAGGCCCCGTTGTCATCAGCTGAACACCGGCTGTCCCGTCCTGGCTTTGTCACAGCCTCCTTCATCATCGCCTTGGACCTGTTCTGTCCTGGCTTTGTCCCAGGTTCCGTTATGAGCGCCTGGGCTTGTCCCATCCCAGCAGCTCTGTCCTGGCTTTGTTCCAGCCCCCGTCTTCTTCACCTGGACGTCTCCCGTCCCAGCTCGCCTGTCGTGGGATAGATTAATTCCCATTCGTTTACACTCCGAGGCCCCGGGCAGATTTTTTTTACCTCTTTCGGTTATTAGATTGCGTAGGCTCTTATCATATAGGGTGTTGGAGTTCTTTTCCAACATCTCTTCTTAGTTTGGGGATGTCCCAGTTCTTTATATCCCCACCACCTGGCCTTTTCCAGCCACCCTTTAGTGGGGGATGTCCCAGCTCTGCGCATCGCATAAACCCGTCCCCCTTCGTCCCTCCTGATCCCCCCACCCCTTGGTCGTTCTGTAGCAGAGCATCGCTGGGATGTGTGGGAACGTAAGCAAGTGCTCTGGGTGAGGCTGAATGAGAACAAGGGGACTATCGAACTGCTGGCTCTCCGTAGAGAAGCATAAGCACACGGCAGCGAAGCCACGACCAGACGCATTCGTCTGTGTTATGAAAGAAAGAGAAAAAAAAAGAGACACTAGTTTTTACGCTGATTGGAGATAATGGTTATAATCATGTCTGAATGGAAGGATGATTTACAGGCTCACAAATTTAGCGAGGCGGGCGGAATGTATACACCTATTTTCAGTGATACAATGAGTGGAAATGGATACTACGTACTCGGGAGAATTACTGAGCCCGCTGGCTCTCCGGGTTCTTTGTCTGCTACTCTTTTGCTTCAAAGACTCTCACTAATTCCCCGATTATTCTTAGGGGGGGTTTTTGGTTTATAACTGGTAATCCCCTGGCGGATCGAGGAGGGAGACTCCACACTCATTTAAAAAGAAAAAAAAAACGCCAGTCATTGGACGGCTGCTTTCGCACGAGCTTGATGTGGCCTGTCAGGAAGATCGTTCGTCTGACGTCTTATGAGTGGAGTGACTTTGCTTTGTTCTCTAGATGATGTCGGGGATGGGGGAGGGGGTTGGGGGGTAGTCTTCACCAAGGCTGGAGACGGACGGACTCCATGACCTCATACAGGTCTTGTGTGTCGGTGATTAACAGGAATATGAAGGTGTTTCACTTTCCAGGTCTTCTTCGTCTGTGCTTCATCGGATGTGCCAGCCTCTCTTATTTTCACTTTTATTTTGTGTTTACTTTGGCCTTTGTCCCATTATCATATCTCGTGGCCAGATGTGGCTCTTTTTACCCGTTCCTTCTTCGGTTCCAGTGGCTTCTTCTTGTGGCTTTTCATAACTCTCTTCTTCAGCTACCGGAACGTACTGTCGCCCTAGATACTTCTTCCTTCTACAGCCCTTGGAGCGTATTGTGGTTCTCCATGACTTCGTCAGTTCCCGGAGCCTGTTATTGCCCGCCATGCCTGTTCCTTCTTCAGCTCCTGGGTTTCCGCGTCCGCGCCGTGAGGCTGCTGTTGACCAAATTCGTGGTGTGTCCTTGTGGCGTGCCCCCAGAGGACGGGGGGCTGGCGCTCTGGCTGGTGTGGCGGTGGCAAATGGTGTGCAGGTGGCTGCCTGGCTCGGCAGAGCCTGCGTGCAGCAAACCACTTTGTTGTGCATGGCTGGGCCCCCTTGGTGATAGCAATAACATTGCGCTCCGGTCGGTCCAGGAGGTCATGCGGAGTTACACGCCCCTGCAATGTCCGGGAGAGGACGCCAGACAGTTTGTCTCGGAAGTGTTTGGTTTTTGGAGTCGCTTGTTGCGTGAAATGGTGTAATATTACCTTCGTGTAAATAAATGCAAGTGTAGACATCAGTTGCTGATAGGCAGTCGAGTACTGACTTTGTACTTCACTTTTCAAAATTGACTTAAGAGAAATTGAACCCCCATTTACATTACTGTTTGGCCAGTATTTTATTGTGTAGCAACATTTGTATTGTTGACAAAGCGGATGTGTTCTTGACTGTATACAAGCAAGAGAGCACCAGATCTTAGATTATAAGTCTCAGGTCGTAGTTTCTTAAGGTGGAGTGGTTACCGCTGGTGACCGTGAATCCCGCGCGGGCTTGCTCGGGTTCGAATTCTGGGCTGGGAGGAAGTCGGCCCACAGCCAACCCAGGTGTATATACATTCTTCCCTCGGGGCAAGCCGAAAATTGGGTACCTTGTTCTTGTTATATACATACTGCCATTCGCCCGTGCCGTTCCGGCTCCCATGATACCACAGAGGACACCATACCATAAAACTGCCATGAAGCAAAGGTGCTTCAGCCAGTGTCTCGTCCCGCCTCGAACCTTTTCGAGTCGCGCTTCCCACAGCACAGTCTGGGAACCCAAGCTGCCTCGTTGTTCCTCCGCTGCTCCTGAAGGCTATTTGTGGCCGCAGCGAGCCGCTAACCGCCGCCATAAACATTGCAATCCGGTTGATCAGGTACATCCAGAGCATGTTTATTCAGGATGCAATACGATTTTGAAGATGAGCGACGAAAGGGCAGCGAGCGGCGGAGGAGCAGCAGCCAGAGGGTGTCTGCCGGTCTCGGATCCCAAGACGATAGCGCTCTCTGTTGTTGTGTTCTTGACGTCAGTAGTGACAATACTTTGCTGAAGTTACGTTTGTTAATAGGGCAGTGAGAGCTGCCTGTTGCAGGGGAGTGAATAGGGTGATGATAGTTTTCTGTTGCAGGGAGTGAAATAGGGCTGTGATTGTTGTCTGTTGCAGGGAGTGACTAGGGCTGTGATAGCTGCCTATTTTAAGAGTTGGTAGGGCAGTGATAGCTATTGCAGTAAATAAATAAGGTAACGATAACCAGTCGCTTTGAAGGAAATAGGACACTGGTAATAACCAATTACAGGTAGTAAATAGGACTGATGATAACCAGTAACTGAGTTAATTGGACAATTATTATAACCAGTTACAGGGTGGAGTTACTGAAATAGAAATGAATCTATTCACTTGCTCATAAAGTCCGGACCTTTGGTGCCGTGGACGATGTTAGGTTTATATATGTTTATGTAGACTTGCCCAGAGTCGGACATTTGACCATATGTCGTATTATAACGTGTATTAGGATTTATATAGAGCACGACGGTACGACCCTTTAGCACGGCGCTACGACCCTTGAGCACGATGGTACGACCCTTTGGAGTGATGGCCTGGCTTTTAACCCGAATCCTGAGAGTTAATGTTTAATGAACAACTTTGAGCTGCTGCTGTATATATATATATATATATATATATATATATATATATATATATATATATATATATATATATTGTCTCCCCTGACTTCACTGGTCGCATTGTATTTAATGTTTCATGATTCTTGCGCCATTGGGGAACTCCGTACGGATACCGTATCTTGTTTGGTCTTGGGTCGGCTGGAACTTGAAAATATAGAAATTGCAGTGGAATGCAGAAAGGTAATTGGATAACAGCATATTTTATACTGTGGTGTGGGTCTTTGCATGGGAAAGGCCAGAGAAACGAAGACCTACCTGATGGGTCTATACAGACGAGGTCCTCTGCTGGAGGACAGTGGCAGCAGCAGTAGTAGTATCCTACATTGCTGATCTTCTGTAGAGACGGAGACAGGACGGTATAAAGCAAGAAGTTTGCGGTTGACAGCGATCTGCCTGGGTGGAGGGGGGGGGGAACAATTGGCCTGCGTGAGAGAGAGAGAGAGAGAGAGAGAGAGAGAGCCGCTGCTGCAGAGTTCATCAGAATGGAGGAAGTGAGTCATAGGATGGATGTGGCAGATCTTTCACAGGCAATTAAAACCTGAGCTGCCGTGATTATGTGTTAAGTGGAGGAGGGCTTAGGCATCGTCATGGACGCTCCTGGGTGGAGGAGGAAGGAGGAGGAGGAGAACCCAAGAATGCCCTCGGGAGGGACCCCCAGGAAGAGCTGTTCGGTCTTCATTTGGGTCCTGTTGGGTTGTGAGTGATGAGGGTATCTTGAGGGATGTATGGTGGTGGAAAATGGATACTGGGGAGGGATGTATGAAGTGGAAGGGTGTATGTGGAGTGTGAGTGAGTCATGAGATGTGTGTGGAGCGTGTGAGGGAGTCTTGGGGTGTGTGTGGAGAGAGGGAGGGAATCCTGGGGTGTGTGTGTGCAGTGATGGAGGGAGTCCTGGGGTGTGTGTGCAGTGATGGAGGGAGTCCTGGGATGTGTGGAGCATGTGGGGAAGTCCTGGGGTGTGTGTGGAGAGAGGGAGGGAGTCCTGGGGTGGGAGGGAGTAGAGAGAAAGAGAAGGGGAGTCCTAAGGGAGTGTAGGACAGTGGAAGGAATACTGTGTTTGGTCAAGTATTTGGAGGGATGAAGAACTTGAGCAAAAAATTTGATAAAGTTTAGTGATGGAGAGAGTAAGGAGCAGAGGGAGCATCGTGGAAATTTTAAGTAAGGATGGAGGAAAAGAGGTAAATCTTAAGTAGTGGTGGGGGAAAAGAGGCAAATTTTAAGTAAGGGTAGGGGAAAAGAGGCAAATATTAAGTAAGGGTAGGGGAAAAGAGACAAATTTTAAGTAAGAGTAGATGAAAAGAGGTAGGTTTTAATTAAGGGTAGGGGAAGAGAGGTAAATTTTAAGTAAGGGCAGGGAAGAGAGGTAAATTTTAAGTAATGATAAGGGAAAAGAGGTAAATTTTAAGTAAGGATTCAGGAAAAGGTATTAGGTTTTTAGCAAGGCTTGGGGAAGCATGTGTGGCAAAGTGACTCAGTAAATGTAGGGAAGGAGGTTGTTGGGTCAAGGTAAAAGTTGTTAAACCAGGGTTGAGGCTGTGATTATTAGTGTTGAACCAGTGTAAATGGTTGTAAATGCCACTGTCGAACCAGTTTACTGGTTGTGACTGTAACCTGCTGAACCAATTAGAGGTTGTGATTGTTACTGCTGGACCAGTGTAGACGGTTGTGATTACAAACAGCATAGGGAGAGTTGTGAAACTCACTTGGCAAAGGGGTTGTGACTGCAGAGCCGTGGCAAGAGGGGAGGAGGAGTTGTGACTCACATGCCAAAGGGGTTGTGACTGCAGAGCCGTGGCGAGAGGTAAGGAAGGAGGGAGGAGGAGGAGGAGGAGGAGGAGCTGTTGTAGTGTGTTATTGGGCGAGACACCCGAAGGGAACAATTGCACGCTCTCGGTATGGTAATTCCCGTGCGTGTTCGTTAGGTCTTGTCAGCCCGCGACGGTTTGGGCAAATTACGCGCATTAACCGCGTTATTAGGAGCAGTAAGTCCAAGTTCCCAGGGAGGGGCTAATCTATATTATCCCGGGATAATATTTTCAGCTGATATGTAGTTACGCCGGGGCTTAATAGTGATTGAGGCGCTGCCCTGCCACATTTTCCGGACCGAGTTCTTGTTTTTTTTCCCTTGCGTCTTTTAGTCTCACCAGCTCCCGTGTTGTAGATATTTTTTTTTTCTCTCTCCTCTCGCTAGTGTTATTTCATGTGATTATGAGGTTAAGGCGTCGGGGAGGGAATTTGTAATTTGATAAGACGAGACTTGTTAGAGTTTTGATATTGCCACGAGAACGGGGTCGGCGAATACTTACACGGACATGAAATAACGGGCGTTTGAAATGACACGTCCCTCTCTATCTCTCTCTCTTCCCCCTTCCCCTCCTGTGTACACACACACCACTCTCCATATTCGTATGCGATACGTATTATTACGGGTAAGAACATGCGTGGTCTATCTATCTACGGCCTTCCCCTCACGTGCAACACAAATACTCAGAGCGTCGTCTCGGGAGACACGAAGAGAAAGACCTCGCCAAGTTGGGCCGAAGCCTAGCTTGCGTGCCCGGTAAAGATGGACACCCACCCCTTAACCAGGGCGTTGATCACACATAGTTTCCTTTTTTTTTTTTTTTCTTTTCCAACCTCACAACCTGATTGTTGACTTGAAGGATCGTCGGACTGTCCATTAACGTAAAGGGGGGAGGGGATGAAGAAAAGCGGGAGGCTTAAAAAAAAAAGGGGGGTGGGGGGCAGGGGGCCCTCACAACATTGAACGTGATGGAGAGGGTGTTTTAGCATGAGTTGGGTTGGGGAGGTGGGGGAAGGATGAGGAAGAGGAGGAGGAGGAGGAGGTGGTTAGTGCTTTATGTATGCCCAGCTGGTGTTTGGGCGAGAAGCATGTGCTTGGCTTCACGAGAGAGAGAGTTTGGGAGGAGATATTTTAAGTGGATTTTGTAAAATATGTACTTCGCTTGATTGCTCTCATAAAGAGACCGCTTTTGGTAATTGGCGATTATGAGGATGTAGATAAGGTATTTCGTTGGGTGAATGATGGGAAGAACTGCTGTTTTTTTTTAATTGAGAAAATGCCGTTTGTTAAGACTCGGGCAGAAGTAGTCCTCGATTTTCAGTTGCTGTTTACCCAGGCTGTTTCTTTACCTGTCAGTTGCAGCGTTATTCTCACTCGGCTTTACTGTACTCGCCAGATATTGTTATTATCATTATCATTATTATTATTATTATTATTATTATTATTATTATTATCATGGTAGCTGAGACGGCAAGGGCAAGTGGAATGCCGTTACCTCATTACACTGATGTGTACCCTGAAAGACATTTTTTAGTTTTGTGTGTGTGTGTGTGTGTCTGTGCGTGTGAAGACAATAGTGTTTCGGATGATTTATTGCTCGACAATGAGACTTCCAGTGTGTCTGCCGTTACAGGGGTATCATTCTTCCCGACCATTTTTTTTCTTTTTTCCCGCCGACCCACAGATTTAGCTTTCGCCCGTGGCTCAGATGTCAGGATAGAGATGCGAATACATTTCCATTGATCCAGGCTACCCTAGCCGCGGCTTAGGTCCTTAAATAGCATCTGGTTACCGTGGTATATTAGCTCTTCATGATGTGGTGTGTTATCCAGACACACACACACACACACACACACTCAAACAGCTTTGTAATCCGATAGACCCCTCTGCGGTGATGCGAGGCTTGGTGTTCTGGCTTATAAAGTGCTGCGGTGGGTATTTGTTTGAATTTGAAGCTGAACTTCGATAAGAACAGACAGTGCAGCCAGTTGACGGGCCTACGGTTGCCGCTGTGCCCTGGAGGTGATCCAGAAGTGTTGCTGTATGGATGGTGCCTTAAGGGGGTTGGGTTGGGGGAGGGTGTTCACCAACATTGTTGCCCGTCCGTATCGTGGGGTTTAACTATCGCTTGTTTGCTTCAGTGTACCATTTGGGGTTTAAGGAACAGTGTTGTCAGTCTGTACCGTGGGTTTTTTTTTTAATCAACATTTGTTGCCAGAATGTACCGTGGGGGGTTCACCAACAGTGTTGCCAG
>JAYMFT010075847.1:0-14446 GCA_038088735.1 Panulirus argus
TATATATATCATAATACCCTCTAACACCTAAGATTCGAACCCAGACCTTTTGCGTGGTATTCGGGAACGCTAACTGTTAGGCTACGATAGCCCAATTCGCTACTTCGCATGCACGCCTGACACCCTCCTGCATGTTCAGACTTCGATAACTCATTTTTTTTTTTCACTGCATCCTTCTATATTCTCGGTCGCATCCTCCCATATGCCCCCCCCCCCTCCACTTTTGACACATACATCCTCTCAGAAAGTCTCTCTTCACTCATCCTCTCCATGTCTAACCTATTTCAGCACACCTTCATACTTCTCAATCATACTCAGCTTACTCTCACACCTTACACCATTATTTCTTTCTCGATACCTGCAAATTGTCCTTAAGCATATATAATTTTCAGTATATCAATCCTTTCCTTTTCTTTTTTTATTAACTTCTATACTACATCGCTGACAATACTGTATCATCATGCAAACCCATCTTTGCCCTCAGAGATAATGACCTCTTTTTCCTCATTCTCCTCATTACGTCCAGGATCTTTACACTCTCACTTACCCTATGATTCAGGTCAACTCCCATAATAGTTCCATCTAGTATCTAAAGCACTCCACTTTCTTCAGGTTCTCTCTATTCAAACTCAACTTAAACCAACGTATCTCTTCCCCTGTTAAAATTCTATAACCTCTTCATCCTTACACACACTGTCCTAAAATCAAACTTCGGAAGTTCCTCACTCGAATCTACCTCTAAATACGTTTCATACAGAAACAGCAACTGACTCACCTCACAGCACCCCATCCCTAGCAAATACGACCGTGACAAACTATAAATACACCGCAATGAATTGGCAAGTACTAAATAACAACCCTCCCAACCAAGCTTTAAACTTCACTTTTGCAGACACCACCACGGATTAGCGCCCATTATCTAACAGACCAACTGAAAGTTCATGAAAACAAACAGGTAAGTTACTGTAGATTTCATTTTCAAAGTACTTTTACAGTATTTAATGTATATTGCGACTTTATTAATGCAATCTACCGGTATTATGAAAGGTAGATTCCTACAATGTACAGCGTAGCTTAAATCGTGGTACATTTCGTAAAGTTCGTGTGAGCGACCTCTTGACATCATCTTCCGAGACTGGGTTAATTCTAGTCTTGCAGATTTCGTGAAATGCAAATGTATTGGCCCATGTGTGCAGTAAGAAGAGAGAAATTACCGTTCTTAATCTAATACCATACAGCCTTTCAAACTTTTGTATTGTCAGCATTTAAATCACAATTTATAACATCCATCCACTTCGCTTAAATGGAAATGAAAGTTAATCTTTTTTAACATGTTTCTTGCAATTTTTCGACGGACTGTTTACTGTTGACATCATCAAACTGTTTTAGACGCTTGTAGGATGTTATCTAGTGAGCTCTTACCCTTTGATCTTCCATATCAGGCTTATTTCATTGTCTCCAACATATCACTGAAACCACCTTCATTGCCCTCCCCTATTTTATTTATCAGTACTTTGTGCATCTTTAAGTGTACTGTCCACTTCTCAGTACATTCTAGTTTTGGCCAAATACTCATCGTGTATATTTTCCTAAACACTTCCTTATGCATGTACTTCCATCCGATTCTAATAATTGCCAGTGGAAAGTTTGCCTCCACAATTCCCCTGAAGTGGAGCTGTGGCGACAGGTTTAGTTCCGGTGTGTAAATACCTTACTGTAATTATGTGGTCCCATAAATGTTATAAACTTCTGCCAAGTGCATTTACTATTTACACATTGGATTTATTCCAATATTGAGTGTGTGTAATTAACGCATCATTTTTCCTGAGCTTCAATACAAGCCAACTGCGTCGAATCTCAAGAATGAGTAACTTGTTAACAAGGATTTGTAATTACGTCAAATCACATCCTTCTACTGTAGCACATTATACCGCTTCACACTAATAACAAACTTGATACATAGTGTTCTTGTATAATAATGACACTTACCCAAGTTTCCAAACTATGACTAGTCTGGAACTTCCAACTGCTATGTTATGTAAAGGTTCTGATATGTCTGCAAGTTAAAAATGTCTACTTAACCGTAAAACATATCCTATACACACTCCAACCACTGATTCAAAACAGTGCATAGAGCTTTGTACTGAAGTAAAGTATAATTTACCTGTGATATCCGTCAAAATCCATGCTGATAAGCAGGTTTGTTTCCATTAGTTGCCTTTTTTAGTCAGTGGACATTCAATAAATGTGTCACAATTTGCGACTATAGTTTAGTTACTGGAGTATAGATGGCGCGTTAATCATCATTTTGACATCATGAAAGGTCTGTTCGGTTATTTTGTAAATCGAAGTTGTTCACGCTGTTTGACTCAAGGGAATTAAGAAATAACTCACATTTATATTTTTCAATAAATGTTTCTTACCGATAACATGATAAACAAAGTGTAAGTATGCAATGGTTTAAATAATCTACTGTACAAGAGGCCAATGGTAATCGATGTTTCACCCCGTCAAAAAACCATTGTCTATTACTTAAGCCTTAAGCAGTGCTTCACTCATACATCTTCATGTAATAAGTGATTAGTTTCAGAGAAAGGTTTTCATTAATTTATTAATTCATCTGTGTTCTTTATCTTACTAGATAAGTATTCATAGTCAGACTTCTTCATACAGCTGGTGTTCGTTTAAAAGCAAAGTTTTATTTACCTGGATAAATGCTTTCCCAAAGTGTTCAAGTCATCTAATGGGATCTACCAAAGTGGCATACTTATTCAAAGGACATATTAATCATTCTTGAGTGAAAACATTCAACTCTTGACCTGACACACTGGACTTGATTATCACTCAGTTTTTCGAGATGTTATTATTCTCTTTCCAACACATGGGTGTTACCAGATTCTGTCTGCATGAGCTTACATTAGTTGTATAGTCCCTTGTGGTGAGGTATGGCTGTATCACTGTCAGCAGACAAAAGGACACAATCTTGTCAAAGAACTTCTCACACCAAAAAGAGTCCATAATTTCCCTGCTACTGATTGTAGCTTGAACTTGAAGCTGCATGAGCCCCATGAGGAGATCCTGGGTTTGAATAATCAAAATATAACTAACAACAGGTGTCCAGCATTTCCTGCTGAACAAACCTATAACAGTAACAGTATAATGCATGCAATATGTTAAGCTTGAGTGCAGTTTAATTAATTTCACTGAAAATTTCATCTATGGAAACGTAATTACCAAGACATTTTTATAATAGGTAAAGGTCATAGATAATATTTTGATGTCATATTGGAGCTTCTTTCAAGCTACAGTTACTCCCTGCACTGTAATGAGTTGCTAATATTCTGTATGAATGATGCTGTAAGCCTAAATGTTCTAAGAAGAAACAACATGTCAAATTACAGAGAAGAACTTTACACTCAAATAAAACTCTGAATGGGGACTGATGTCATCAGTATGAACAGGTTTTTGTATAATCTGCATTAGTAAGAGGTCATCATTATATAAAAGATAGCAAGGACAAGAGCTGGGAATTCAAGCAAGCACCAGCAACCACTGCAAGGATATTGTGGTTGTATAAATGAGATCAAGAAGCTTAAGGATGTATGTCTTAACAAGGAGTGGTGGACAGATACATTGGAACTGAGCTTGGTTGGAATCAATATGTCAAAGAGCAAATATACTAGTGATGACATAAGAAATAGGGGATGGCATTGGTAGAGGATTAGCATAGGAGGGATGAAGACAACTACTTGGATCAAGGACTGATTTATCTGAAAACGTGAACTTAAGAAGACGAGCCTTATTTTAAGATGTTGCAAGGCTAAGATAAGGGTACCACATGTGAGAGGTGATAAGGCAGAGTTGGAATATTTTTTCAGCTAAGGGTAATGGTAAAGGACCCAAGAGATTTGATGCTGTTGGACTGAAGGTAAAGGGTTTGCATTTTGGAAGAAACAGTTTTCATCAGAGTTTTTGGTATGTTATGCATAATATGCAATGATACATGCCTTGTAAGTATTGGGCAAAGGGCTATTTACCACATGCTTGTGTCCCAGGACCTTATGAAAAAGGAGATTCTGAAGTAGTAAAACCTTTCAGAAACAGACAGTTTTCCATTTAATCCATAAAACTATTTTTACATTAGATATTTGCAGGTTCTTTATCTTTTCTTAATCTTTTCTATCAATCTGCCTTTTCTTTTATTTCCTTTTCATTTACATGGGATGGATCAAATTTATACATGTTATTTTGGGAGGAATTAATTTTGCACAACTTGGGTATCCAGCCCACACCCACTAGGTGGCAAAAAAAGGCAGGGATATCTAATTCAGTTGTTTACGAGTTGCTACCCCTCTTCAAATCAATCATGAAGATTTTATCAGCTTTATAAATCTATCTTTTCCATTAAAATCTTGAAAAATTTCTGAAATTTTTAACTTTAAATTGGACTGCTTTTCCATCCATGCTGGAATGAGATAGCGATGACACGGATCTACCTGAAAAAGACAGGATGTGTATGAAAATAAGTACGATGTGAAAACTGTTACAATTTAAATCTTTCAAAACTTATACAATACGTTCCATTCACAGTTCTGTATACTTACAAGGGGATCTAGGAATAAAATACAATACTTTTCATCAGAAATATTTTCTGAACTGAAACATGATGTCAGAGAGCATTTCATGGTTTACAAATCATATTTACCAGAACTCTCAACTGAAAACAATGATGCTGAATGTCTTTCCTCATAAACTCTATACAATTATCACAAATTACTATTTCTGCCACTCTAGTTTAGCTAAGTGCCTTTCCTACATTTAGATTATTAGTATCTCTGTTTTCAGAGCTGCTTAAGGCCCATGAAAAAGATATTGTTGTGATGATGAGAGTTATACAAAACATGGAAAGGGACCCAAAATTACAATAAAAGCAAAAAACAGATTGGACCATTTAAAATGCAAGAAAAATATGAAAATGCAACAAAAGAAATATGCAGGATGCTGATCAAACAATACAAATCTCCAATTCGGTCTCCCTGTTCTCCTTGTCCCCTCCACTTGTGACACATATATCCTCTTTGTCAACCTTTCCCCACTCATTTTGTCAGTGACTGGAGAGAGAGAGAGAGAGAGAGAGAGAGAGAGAGAGAGAGAGAGGGGGGGGGGGGGCCAAACAATTTCACCTTTGGTGAGGCTGTGTCAGCACCAGTTAATGAAACAGAGAACAATCTTGTCAAAGAACTTCTCCCTTCAAATAGTCCATCTTGTCCCAGCTATTGGGTGCAGCCCAGACTTAGCTCAATAAGCTCCTGAGTTAATCACAGATAATATTTTATATAAACAATGTATACATTAAATTTCAAATTTACCATAACAATGCATCTTAAGTTACCATATAATAACAACAGAGAATATCTGCTAACCTCAATTAGAAGTGCACATCCATCAGAAAGAAAATGTTGGCAGTGCATCAGGATAGGCTTAACTATATCCAATCCTTCCCTCCCACCATCTAGGGCTCGTATATCCTCATAACTGGTAGAAAAAATAAAGTATAAACCTGAAGTTGGGAACAGACAACACACAACTTATACAGCATACATATCAAGAATATAATTTATGTGACTAAGTAGTGGCATCAACAATATACACATACTACTAACTACAGTGGACAAGTATCACAAGCATTTGGGCATCCAGAATTTGCACACATACTTAATTCATACATGCACACATGTTCAGAGATAGGGTCCCACAAGAGTAAAACTCCCTTCCCATACAGTACAAATACATAATTACATTAATCAAAAAGCCTCTGTGCTGTAGTGTTTAGCACTGCAAATCTTTAAGCTCATGGGTATGTGTTACCTTTAAGCTCATGGGTTTGTGTTAGAGTTCCAGACAACTCAGCTGGTCATCCTCCTCCTGTGGCTGATGTATATATTGGGTAACTGGCATAAGCTAGGGTATATACATAGTGGTTAATCACACTACTGACTATCATGTTGTAAGTATCCAAACAGTTGCATGATTTGATAAGGTGCATGTTTAGGGGTACATACGTAAAAGTACCGTGGCTGGTAACCCCATTCTCCCCCTGTAAAGGTGTATTATGGCCAGTGATCAAAATAATATGTTTCCTATGAAATGAAAGAATAACCATAGGCCATAACATGAATTAAACAAGAAACTTTTTTAGTACAGATGTAAAGTACTTTTACCATTGAAGATTAGTAAATGAATGGAACAAACTGAAAGGCAAAACTGTAAATATGGAAAACACACAGAAGTTTACGAAGTTGTATGACGATAAAGTTCAAGAGATGGGGCTCCATGAATGCAATACTCCTTCCAAAAGTGGTACTAATATGTAACTATTTGTTAAATATGAGTCATTAAAACATGGTATAAATAAAGGCAAAAATAATAAGTATGGTACAGTTATTCATATTTACCCCAGGACCAATTTCTATTGAGTCCTGGTTACCCAGGGCTTTTCTAAACGCTCCTGAAGCCCAAAGCTGTGCTACTTCTAGCAGCATGGAAATGTAAATTACTTTGGAGTAAGAAGTCCTCTGATGAAATTGTATACTCAGTGATACAGCGTCGTCAAAGGTGACTTTTCATTTGAGATGTAACCCCGAGCAGGGGGAGACCGGTAACTCCTAAGTATTGTATATACATGGGCCCCCAAAAATGGGTCCTAGGGTTGAATGATTAAGTATGGTACATGCACGAATAATTAATTAATTTACTGTTCAACCCCATAATCCCTTTTTGGAAACCTGTGTAGCTGGAAGGTTGCACTCCAATCAGAAGCAGGGTAATGATGGACTCCTTTGGAGTGAAAGTCCCCTAATAGGACTATATTCCTTTTCATTCACAGACAATGAAACAACCTCATCAAAAAAAAAAAACTTTTCACTCACAGTATAACCTCATGTAAGAGAAATCTGGTAGCTCCATATGCCAGGGGCCCTCATGAAATGACAGTTACATTCCTGGAGACCTGTTGTTCTGGCAGAATGTTATTATATGAGATAATGAAACCTATACTGACCACAGAACACATCAATACACTATTATCCTAATAAAACATTTCTTTTTTCATACATATTTGCCATTTCCCGCGTCAGTGAGGTAGCGTTAAGAAAAGAGAGCTGAGCCTTAGAGGGAAAATCCTTATTTGGCCCTCTTCTCTGTTCCTTCTTTTGGAAAAGTGAAAACAGGAGGGGAGGATTTCCAGCCCCCTGCTCCCAAGTAAACTATGAAATAAATAAACAAAAACATGAAAACAGGGTGATAATCCACAGGATGGAATAAGCAGGTGTTGTAGCAGTGCGCATCTTCACAGCACAAGTGTTGAAGTGTACAGTGAAAGACAAAAGACTGCTCTTGGGATTTGGTGAAAACATCTAGAGAAAGGCAAGCATTTCGGCATACAATTCATCGCATGATACAAATAGTTGGTATTTCTGAGCAGTGCTTCCACACATGTCACTGAGATAAAGGTCAAAATTCCTGAGATTTCTTATTCTTTTTCTTATTCTATACTGATCTAACAGTTTTTTATTTCTAATATGACCAAATTTAGTAAATTCACCTGTAATTATTTGAACCTTCATTGTTTCCAGGTTTGCCAGTTGCCAAGGTGTAGTCTTCACAAACCTTTCATTATGTTTCACCAGATGTAAATAATCACTGGAGAAAACCAGAAACAAACTTTTATCTAAATATACTATCCAATTTACCCATTCCTTTTCTACTACAAAACCTCTCATTTTCATCTATAGTCATTGCTTCTGAATAGTCCGAGAATATCATATATACACAAAGAAAATACCATACAGAATGCATAAATTCTTAACTTTCAATCCTATTTCTAACTCACTCTTTACTCCATCACATATTCATGTCAAATTAAACTTATCCATATAAAATACAAAAGCTTAACTAATAACTTACATCATAATCTCTGGCTCAACATTCAGCAGATCTTTTCGAAGAACATAAGGTGGATTAGATATGATGAGATCAAATTTTTCATGGGGTAAACAAGGCATACTCTTCTCTGTGACCTTGCCTTGCACAACTGACAAACGATCAATGACGCCAAGATTAGATGCATTTAACATGGTGAGATCAGCAGCATGTTTACTTTGATCCACTGCAACACACTGAAGCTGTGAAGATAAAGATGTTTGTTGTAATGTCACCAAGAGATGATAAGGAAAATTATATAATACTTAGAGTTCCAAAAAGTGATTACTAATATGTTTATGTCGGATCTTCAAAAACAATTAATTGTATTTTTCCAAATTTTTATTGTTAAAACCTAATTAATATTCTTAATACAGGAAGAATATCACAAATCTGTATTTCTAAAATAAGTAAACCACTAAATTTTGTGGTACAGTACATTAAATATCACCAGTAACTTGGAGTACGAGTTTCCAAAATATTCTAATAAGGTCATCAAATGTTTTACTTAGTATATATTTACAAATATTACAAACAAATAACATTTACACCTGCAATAAGTAAACAAAATACCATATTAAAGTTATTATACATTCAGATCACAGTCTGTAGCCTCCTATGTACATACATATTTCTAAAATCCAAGAAATTCTGAAATCCAAACATTACTTGTTCCCAAAGAATAAAGATTTTCAATGTTCTACCTGTGTTTACAAAAGAAATCTGCATGCAACAATATGTTAAACCTTTCTTACTTTAAAAAAGATGCAATTTTCTTCTTATGTAATAAATAGATGAAACTCACGAAAACTGTAAGATACAACATACCCCTACCATGTAAAGGTCAACAGTGCAAACAAATGAGTAAGAGACCTATTCAATTGTGGGCTGGAAGAATTTTCTACCTGAAGATTGGGATGAAGTAAGGATATAATAACTCTATTTTTATGTTTTGCAGAAAAAATGAATTGCATAATCAAATGATATAACCAACAAGCTTATATATATATATAAAGTGACTGAATTATTCAGTAATCAGAATTATTTCCACATTAATAAAGTAAATAATTTCTCGTTTGATTTCCCAGCCTATCATTAAATGGTAGAACTCTTCCCTTCAGATCCCTCTACCTCAGCATATTGATAAAAAGCACCTTCAACTTGTCTCCAGGCAAAAGGTATTGAGTGTACTCTTGACTCTCTTTTCCATGATTCCTGTAACTTGTTTCTTGTTTGATAATGAACGAACTTTGATTAGTTGTCACTCTTTCCAGTATCTGTTGTTTTACAATCATTTGACTGAACTTTATTAGCAGCACATATTTTTGTATCAATGCTGCCTTTTTTCCATGTATCACTACTGACTACTGCAAACTTAAATGCTTTATACTTCATTTAAAACTTGGCATTATCTGGAAACATTCACTTACGTTGTAAAAACATTAGTGACTACATTTGTTATCTTTAGTCCAGTTTGTAAACGCACCTTTGCATCTTTTCCTTTTTTTTTTCTCTCTCTCTTTCTTTTATGTTGAAGGCTCCAGTCACGGACAAAAGTCCACATCAAGGATAGGCCTTAATTGAAATAGAGAGAGAATTATGAAGGGAAAAAAGAAAAGACAAGGGAAAGTAATTACGAATATGACTATGTGACTTTCAAATAATTGAAAGAGATTCTCATGACACCATTCCAGAATTCTAAATTTCTGATCATCTGTAGGAATCAATATCAAAGACCTAACAGTTTATTTCATCTCGCTCAACTCTTAACTTGAAAATGCTGCTTACTCTCTTATGAACAGATGTATGATAAATGGCCTCTCAGATAGTTGCTACTAACAAAGAATCATTTACCTGTTTCCTGGTTATCTTCTTACTTATTTATAGGTATGCTTGACAAAGAATGTTGTTTAATGCAATTTCCCCATTTCATTTCTCAAACATTACTACATTCGGTTTCTTCCATTGTGTGAGTACAGAATCTTCTTTAAAAGATATCCTAAATAATATCAAGTGGCCTATCCAGGGTTTCTGCACACTCCTCTTGTACAAGTGGTGAGATACTATCTGGGCAATAAATCTTATATAAGGAAACCAAGTTCTTTTAAGAGGTTTCTTATATCCCATAAATTTTATGAAAATGCTTTCTAGAATCACACTTTCAACCCAGTTTGGCAGTGCTGTGGTGTTATAAAGGCACGGTACCAGAGCTATAATATTTTTCAGTTAAGACAAAACTTAAGGGAAACTATCTTACTCACTAATCAAGTACCAGAGTTCAATATTCAGCTTGATGACCTTATCTTATCTTGCAATGTTTTTAAAGGCATGTCTACTTCCTCCTCTACTCAGTCTTGGAACCAAGCTGTACACTTATCAGTCTGACCAAGGATAAGGTCCATAAGTCTGATCACTTCCATAAGCAGGTTTATAAGTTTAAACTTTTACAAACTAGTCCAGTAAGCTCTTAATGTTCTCTGCTGTTTCATGTAGTTAACTGAATGGCTCGAGGCCCTGGATATTTACAGTTTTTCACAACATTTTTGGCCTCTTATTCCACAAGATGTAAGACCTGCCTCTTACAGGAAGGCTGATCATAGAAGTCAAGTAATACATTAAGAAAGAAGTTCCATTGATGGTACAGAAGGGGACAAAGCAGATATTGAATTGGTCAATCACTGAATTGTCATGTTCAAACTGTCTGTGGAACTTAACAGCAAGCAACATAGGGTCAAAGCAATAGATTGCCAATATGACTACAAGCAAATGAGCTTGACATTCTGCATAATGCTAAGATTTAAAAAAGTGGACAGTATGAAGAATGAAGAAGTCTGCTGGACAGATTATTATGAATGAGTAGTCGGTTAATAAAACAAATTATTGAATGGGTGCAGACATGGATAGAAAGGATATGGAAAGGACAACTGATATGGTAACTATCTCTGTAATCTCAGTAGAAATAAATATACTGGATGATCAAAGGGAAGAAGAAATTACACACGGAGAGACATCATAATGGGGGTTTTATTGGATGAATCTAGAGGATTTAAAAGCAGCATCTCAGCTTCCTAGTGGGAATAGGTGAACTGTGAATAAAAATGAAGAGGTGTGCAAATTCTTTATTCTTCTTTGGATTACTTCCAAAGAAACAGCAGCAGCTAGTCATATTTATCAATTACATAATAAGACAAAACTTATAACCAAAGACTTACTTCTCCTACTGAGTGAAGCAGGGAAAGACTAATAGCCCCTGAGCCACAGCCAATCTCCAATACTTGAGGCCTTTTGATCCCTTGCAAACAATTTAATGCTAATTCAACCAACTGTTCTGTCTCAGGTCGAGGAATGAATACTGGGGGTTTCATCCTAAGGGTCACAGAATGGAAGTCCCATTCACCCAGAATGTACTGTAAAGGCATCCTGCAACATTACAAATCAAAATGACATTAAACTGTAGTGAATTAGGCTAAGGTGGTATTCAGGTAGAAGTTGGTAAACAGCCATCGACCAGGGAGGTATTTTACCAGTGCTACCTGCCTGGGTCTAAGGAGGGTTAGTGATGGCTGTGTAGTGAGCCAGCACTTCACTGGTTGTCAAGTTGCACTCCTCTGACCCTGGTAGCAGTCTTTTCTTTCTGAGTCACCCACATGTGGACTGCTGGCATTCTGTCCACAAATATACAATCTCTCCCTTTCACACATAACTCTCAATAACACTGAACTCATACACTCATCCTTTGTAACCTTGATTTTCCTGTGGTAAGCTCTATGCGTGAGCCCTACATTTTGTGAAAATGGTAAAAGCAATAGATAGAAGCAGTAAGTAGGAATATTAAGGAGAAGCATTAGGTAGAAATATTGGGTAAAAGTCAGAGGTAGGATCATTAGGGAGGAGCATTAGGTACAAGTAGCAGGTTGGAACTTTAGTAAAACATATAAAGTAGTCAGTAGGAACATTAGCCTCTGGAAACACTGCACTAGAGTTGCCCTCTGCCAGTGGCCTGTTAAGGGGGAGACACTAAAAGAGAAAATAAATAACTTACGAATGCCAACTGCCTTTTCATAATATGGAGGCTCTACTTATTTTATTCATTTATTCAAAACTGTTTGAGGACTCACTTTAATGAAAGCATCCTAAATGTTACCCAGGACCTCTTTCCAGGAGCTCCTAAAGCACCAAGGCTGTACTGCTCTCTGTAACAGGGAAATGATGGAATCATTTGGAGTGAGAAGTTCCTTGGCAACAAAGAAAACAGGAATATTATGTAGAAGTAGTTGGTAAGAACATTTAATAGGAGCCTGGAAACACTGCTATAGCCACCCTCTGACAGTGGCCTGTTAAGAGTGAGGCACTAAAGGGTAAGAAGTTGTACGAGAGTTCACCAGTTATGGAGTCTCTTTCATCGTTGTCTTCCCCTTGAGGGAGTTCCTGGAGGGAACGGGCATCAGAGATATAGATAAATAGATAGTTCTTTGACATGACTGTACTCCCAATGATACAGCCTCATCAAATGTGACTTTTCATTCATGGTGTATCCTTAAACATGTGGAGTTCATTAACACCTATGGAGGCTTTAATTAAAATAAGTGACATCCATATCCACTCTTCTAAATCCAATCAGGCTTTTCACTACAATAAGGTTTCACATTAACACACTTTACAATAAATCTTTCTGTTTATGCAATACTCATAATTTCACCCAAATTCTGCTGTAACTGTAATGCAGAGCAGAAATGTGTAATTGCTATCACAAAATTTAAGTTAATATGAACTGCAAAGAGTATCAACATAGTCCCAACAGCAAAATATATGTACAATTTGAGTTAATGCAGATCACAAAAAGCATTAACAAAGTCTCAACCGGAAAACACCCAAATCTGAGTTAATGAGCCATGGTTATGTTTATGCAGTCCCAACTGGAAAAACTGGACTCTTTACAGTTTAGTCCAGTTACTGAGCACTTTTTTTGTGTGCATTTTTGGCCCCAGGTCCTAAATTTCCCATTCACATGCAAACATATAGAGCACATTAATACAGATTTCATTAACATGCCTCTAGGTGGTCCCAGTCATATGTCAATTGGCAACCCTGCTATATGACCAAGTCCCCAGGTGAACTAAGTATTACAGTGTCCTGATATCAGAAATTCATACATAAAGTCAAAACTACAGATTTAACTTTTTGTATGTGATCCAAAGAACCAGTTTTAGTATTCTGCAAAGTGAGAGAGCAAAGAAAAGTATAAAAATTCTATTCTCAAGGTGGCAACCTTTCTCTTTGAGGTAGGAAGCTGAGATCTTTTGTGATTTGAAACTTTTTAAACAATGAAAGTCTCAACACTTACCTTCCTCGAATAATTATATGGATAAACAAGTTTCAAGTATATATGACTTCAATAACAAATGGCTTCTTACTAGATTATTACTCTAATATTGGTACAGTTTCACTATTACAATCATATTTATGGTGTCATTCAGAAATGTGAAAATAATCTTGGAACAACAAAACCTTAAATGATTTGTGCAATGAGTGAGACAAAAAACTAACCTTAAAAGCCTACATGTCATTAGGCGTTCCACTTCTCTGAGAAACTCCTCTGACAGTCTTATGGAATCATGTTTATGCAGCTCAATCTGCAAATTTAAAGTTTTTACCTTATTTGATAAGGTATATGAAAAATACTAGATTTCAAAAGCAAAATACTCAGGGATTTCAGACCATTCTACTGGAACATACTGCATTACAGTATATGAAAAACGGGGAAGTGTAAGAAAAAAAGGCTCTATGAATGTACTATACCTAGAATGTGGAATACACACCTAATCTGTTCAGTTCCTATATCAACATCTTTCATTCACTGGCCCTTCAAAGACAATTAATTTAGTTGCATTATGGGATAAACAAAAGTAACTCAAGATAAAGTTTAAATAGAAGTGAGAGCATTAGCAATTGATTTATCATATAATCAATTAAGTTTAACTGTTAAAATTCCTAACAATTAACTTTCTCCTAGCCTGAATGACCCAGTCTTTTCTAATTGGATAAAAAAACTTTAAATGCTCAGAATGCATGATATTCATAATAAAATAAAGCAAAACAATCTAAAAGTCCACTCAGCTTTGAAAAAATCCACATTCAGCATTGCAAAAATCCACATAAAATCACTATCATAAATAAGGTAGGACAGTGCTGACACTACACATGATTGTAATTTATTTTTTTACTATTACTTGGTTGGAATGACTGTTTTACTTTTATTCTCTCATAATCATTACAACTCATATGTCTTTCATTAGTATCAGTAACATTTATACAGATACATGTATATATACATATATATATATATTTTTTTTCATACAAATTCACCTTTTCCCGCGTCAGTGAGGTAACGTTAAGAACAGAGGACTGAGCCTTAGAGGGAAAATCCTCACTTGGCCCCTTCTCTGTTCCTTTTATGGAAAAGCAG
>JAYMFT010075858.1:0-14445 GCA_038088735.1 Panulirus argus
GGGGGGGGGGGGGGGGGGGGGGGGGGGGGGGGGGGGGGGGGGGGGTGGGGGGGGATGGATGGATGGTGGGTGTTGGTGAGGGAGAGGCGGGGGTAGACTGCCACACTCTCATTCGTGGCCAGAGATCTCCCGCTATCTCGACTTGGTGGGGTGTGGAAGGTGGGTGATGGGATCTGTATCACCCAAAAAACCGACAGTCCTCGATGCTTTTCCTCCACCTATCGAAGCGTGTATGGTCGCCTGTGAGGTGAAGCTCGACTCGTATACCGGGGTAGGGATAAGATAATCGCGCAGTTGGCACGTCTGATTCAGCTCTCCCCCCTCCCCCCAAAGCCCGCCCCCACCCTGGTTTACGTCATCACGAGTTTCACCGTGGGGTGCCAACTGCAAAACTGCTACTCACACGGGCTTTCTTGAATAATACCACTAAATACGTCGTGGCACGTAACAGTTTTGCGATGCAGTTTAAATTAAATTCCTATGAAATACCTCATTTCTAAAATTAGAAAGAGTTGTTTGTAACACCAGGCGCTTGGTAGCCCGTTTTCTTTGTGTACCGCTGACTGTGTTATTTTCGTCTTCCTGCTCGGTTGGCGTATGGTCACACCCAACGCCCACTATAGGAACGAGTCCTTAACATTCAAACAGTACTTGTAAGGAACTATTTTTTTTTTTTTTTGTGTGTGTGTGTGTGTGCAAAAAAGGTTCCAAGATGGCGGTGATGCTGGCACTAACCAGGGAAAATCAGTGCGAAAATGGAGCACGTCCTTGAAACGCTGTGTGTGATGCATGAAGTGTGGCGTGGCTCGAGGAGGAGGAGGAGAAGGAGGGAGAGGAGGAGGAGGAGGAGGAGGGAGCGGGAGGGAGGGGAGCTGCTCATCATGAATCACAAGGACCTTGCATCAGTGCCTTTCTGACGTCTTTCTTGCTCAAGGCGCTCCTCTCGGCTGGCCAGCCTAGCCAGCCAGCCAACACCTCCCCTATCCACAACAGTGAATCCGGTCGTATTGTTATTCTTTACTACTGTCGTCTCTCACAGACGTCGCGGGGAACTATGTCGTACATAGAAATACTGGAGCCAGTGTCGTGTGGGGGAATAAAAGTGGCCGTGTGTCAAAATCTGTAGGAACACGGAGGCGTCATAAACCCGTATTCAAAGGTTCCTACGCGTTAATCCGCCAGCGGCTGCCATGGTCACGAATACTATACGCTGCCTGGCCGCGAAGAGGGCTTCGTCACTCCTCCCGGGCACCGATACACTCGGGAAGAACTTGCATGTAACGCCACAATCATACATTATTTTTGGTCTGCTCTTTCTCTCTCTCTCATGTGCCTCAGTGTATACACATTTTCTGTAACCTTGGAAAGTACGACTGTCAGTAATCGGGTTTCAAGTTGTTGCTAACCCCATAAAATCATCTACAACGGAACGAAAGACTACCAAGTTGGCGTAAAAACACACTTAAAACCATAGAAAATGAGTCAATAACTCTGTACATATATCTACTACGGAACGGAGGACCACACCAAGTTAAGCCCGAATGTCAAAGACCAGACCACTATAGCCTCACGGTGACGCCAGTGGCCCTCCCTCCCTCCTCCCTCTTCCGCAACAATAACCCGCTGGAGACATGCTGAGAGCGCCCAGAGGCTCGCCCGCATCGCTTGTAAACATCCTCCTCCAGCCTACTTACGCCTCCTCGCGTTCCACTCCCACCCTCGTACAACGCAAGTCTTTAATTAGAACCCTACGGACGTTGAGTTAACACCTTAGACGCGCCAGGCTATTATTCCTCGAGTTGGCTTCCCCTGCTAGTTATTAGCGATGCGAGCCCCGTGGACTCGAAACACGCGAGTGGGGTTAATCACCCACAGCGACGACATGTGAACGGACCAGCCTGAACTACCCGTGGGACGCTACGCGAACCGAACAATTATTGC
Source organism: Panulirus argus (assembly GCA_038088735.1). NCBI lineage: Eukaryota > Metazoa > Arthropoda > Malacostraca > Decapoda > Palinuridae > Panulirus > Panulirus argus. The sequence goes on from JAYMFT010075858.1 coordinate 1,942, forward strand.
CCGTGTAACCTAACGAGGCTTTTCAGCTGCGTATATCAGAAAATTCTGAAAATAATAATTCAAAAATATCTTTAAATCGTATATATATATATATATATATATATATATATATATATATATATATAAGAAAATCAAGTGTGTAACACGAGGGGTGTCGCCTCTACAGCTGCGTGAGAGTTAAATATTCCTAATCCGGTTTTCTCCGGAGTACCTGCATTACCCTCTACTCAGGCGTCTAGATCAATACAACACTGATGTAATCGCCATGCAGTCGTCACCCCATCCGATCACAGGATGCGGTCACAAATCAGCCGCAAAGGTGCAGGAATCATCCGTAGCGTTGTCATCATGCCAAATAATGAAGAAGGTGCACAAGGTATGATGTTAATGGTGGTGGTGATGGGTGGTAGAAATAAGGTTGTCTGCATGCTCCACATTCTAAGCCATATGCAATTCGTTAGTAACGAGTGGATTACGGTTAGTTCAGGTGGAGTGTGGAGGAGTCATCATGCTTGTGTTCCTGGACTGAGGCGGACACTAAGACAACGAAGACCCTTCCACCGCACACACCATGACGCGCCTCTGTGAGCACCCCGTCTCCCAGTAACACCCAAAATGATCCATGTCTTTCGGCAGCTGTAGTCCGTCGCCTTCCTGTGCTCGAGACGGATCGATCATCAGCCCCCCCCCCCTCCCACAGGTTATCATTCGCCTCCACAAGACCTCCTTCCAATCATCCCTCCGCGAGCAATCACGGCAGAAACGCCTGGGTACGTGAGCGCGAGGCGAAGGGGGGACGGACACTCGTGCCGGACAGCTACACCTTAAACCCTCCGTTCGGGGCTTGAAATATACACCGCGAATGACGCCGGCGGATCCAGTCTAACTGGTTTTGCGGTAAATCTAACGCCGGACTCTCTCTCTCTCTCTCTCCCCTTAATACATGAATTCGATCCCTCCCTCATAATACCTACGGCAAGTCTAGCGTAGGGGCGAGAGAAGAGGGTCATTCCTAAGTCACCAAGACCTCTTGTGTTGATTAGGACGACGGTCCTGCTGGGTACCCACGGGCACACATGAAACTCGCAGCAGGTGTTGACAACTAGGTCAAACTCCCTAGGACAAGCAGCTCTGTGTTCTCTCGCACTCCATCACGAACCTAAATATCAAAATATTTATATCTGTACACCAGCTCTCTTTTTTTTTTTTTCTTTCCACTTTTGTTCCACCGCGATGACATATGCACGCACTAATCTGTCATGTTGTTACGCCTTGTCACACTTCACATAAAGATATACTCTAAGTAAAACTCTTTAGCCTCAAGTGCACTTAAATGTCTGCTTGACAGGTCTATCAACACTTAACACTGTAGGTATTAACACAGTAACATCCTTCTCATGCTAGTTTATAACCTTAATATATATATATATAGATAGATAAAAAAAATGTTCTTCGTGTCAGGGTAACAGTTTCGATGTGGCGGGGAAGGAGGCTCCAATAAGACTGAGGCAGGACCTGGTTGGTGGTGGTGCTACGAGGTCCTGTGTCCTCCCTCGGGCACGGTGGGGCAGAGGGGGTGATGGGCGGAGGAGGGGGGGGGGTGAGGTGAGGAGGAGGCCAAAGTGCCCCCAGTGAAAGGTCTCTTGTGTTCTTGTGGGCACCAGTTGTAGGGGGGCGGGTGGGTGGGTGGCGCCGCCGCCCTCCTCCTCCTCCACCCCACCGATCGACTCCATCAAGTTCTCGCAGCCCTATGACGGTATGGACGACGGGTACCTGTAACACTCACACGCACACCACACAGGCTGTGGCACTATTGACGGCGGCCGCCGCACACTTCCACAGCCGTGGCGCTGCGGCCAGACACAGCCACAGCCGCCCCAGGTATTGAGGGGAGAGGTGGAAAGACGAATAAATTTGTCTAGGTGCAAGGGAAATGGGTAAAATGGGAGGGGAGAGGGTGGTAGAAGGGAAGGGGGCAGCTGTTGCCACAGCGAGGCGAGGGGTAACGTGATACGAGGGGTCACTAGAGGGTATAGGGGGTTGGGGGGAAGGAGGGAGAGAGGGGTGCGGCGTGGTGTGGCGGCCTGGCAGCGACTGTGGTCCCGGCACAGTTTGCATGTGGATACCCCTCGTGCTGCTGCAGCAGCAGCAGCTCTTCCACTATTGATCGTCACTAAACCACCTCCACCATCCCTCCCAAACCCCATACCGCACACCCAACCACAACTCCTGGGGCGTGGTTCGCTTGGTATGTGGTGCGGTTGGCTACCCAACGAACCAGGGCAGAAACATAACGCGCGAGGCGACGTACGTACGACATACGTCTGAGAAAACAGCTCAGGTCCCACAGCAATAGCTCACAGCAGGCGGTGTCCACCTGCAGAGTTTACTGCGTCCATTCCCATTCGCTCGGTATTAAAATTGATGGTCTCATATGTCCTGAGGAAGCAGTCTAGCGGGGCTGAAGGAGTGGCGGAGAATAAGATAAACAGAGAGGAGATACGAGGAGAGGGTGTGGAGGACGGCGTGGGCGGGAGGGTTGCGTCACCAGAGGGAGAAGGTGATGCGTCTATCGTCCCTCCCCTCCCCCAGCACAATCCCATTCCTTCCTCCCCTCCCACACACACACACACACACAACTCCTCCACATTGAGTCCATATACCCTGCCTAATTACCACAGCTGTTGCTCTATTACCCCTCCTACAGCGTCGTAAACAATGCAGGTACAGATAAGAACACTGAGTAAATACTTCAAGAGCATCCCTGGTACATAACACTTTTCTTACTATATAACCCATGATGTACTTCAATCAGTAATGCCCCAGTCCCCGGACCTTTTGTGCGCACTATGTATCATCTTTTGCGCCACCGCCCACAGGATGGGTAGGAGTGCACAATGAAATAGCCGCTCTTGCGGCAAAAATCAAAATATAAGAAAAACTCGTTCCCGTGTAGATGAAACGTTTAAGAAAAAAAAAAAAAAAAAAAAAAAAAAAACTCCCTGACAATGGAAAAAAGAAAGTGTTCTAATTCCAAAATTCTAAAACCCTTTTTTCCGACGGAATATGGTGAAAGCCACGTTTCTTGCAACAACAAGCAGACGGAAAATTATATCTAAGATACACACACAATGAAATAGAATTGTCAAAAACAACATACCCGCCTTTCGTCTTTGTGTCTGACAGATCATCGAACACACAAGTAATTATTTCTTTTTTTGCAAAATCAACACTATTTTAACCTCACTTGTGATCACTGCTTACAGATCAAATGCTGTGAGACGTTTGATAACGGACAAGGCCTGTGGTTAAGTTTTGGCATTACGCACACACACACATACACACATTCTGACCAAGGCGTAATACAAGAGGGAGAGCGGTGAACTGCTAAGCCTCAGCCTTTGATTTGTGGGTGTGCCATGGCAACGTTCACGGCTGTACCGGGCGGGACCTGGAGGCACAAGGCCACACTAGGGAGAGGAGACCCAGGTGACCAGCGTGTGGGAGGACGGGAGGTAGGGAGGCAAGCTATATCGGGCGTTTGCCTACCTGGTCACCCACTACACGGGGGGCAGGTGGCGGTGGTAAGCGAGGCAGTTAGGTGGGAAGCGGTATCAAGCAGGAAACGCGCCTCTGCAGCATCTTTCCACCATCGGGTCACCGGTATTTTTAACGCCAAGACACCCGGTGGAGTCACCCAACACCCGCAGCAAACAGATGTAAACACTGTCACCGGAGATCTTACGGAGAAAGTTAACTGCTCATCGCGTCGTGCTGTTAATCTAATGAGGCATATTACGAGGATGGGTGGGGGAGGTGTGTGTGAGGAGGGTGGGGGTGACACAGTTCGTCTCAGGAAGTCGCCAATCCGGATTCTGAACCATGGCGGGAAACAAGTTGCGGTGGTGAGAGTGAGGCGTGTGGAGGCTGGCTGGCTGGCTGCTGCAGCAGCAGCAGCAGCCCCGACCAGGAACTGGTTCGAGGCGGGTCGGGTTCCCGGACGTTAGTGTCGCCAACTCATGTTTACACAACGCTCATAGACCCCATTCCTCCACTCCCCTCTCCCCCTACCCCCGGGACCTTCAACCTATATAGTATAACAACAGGTATAAATACAATACATATTTATCTATCCTTCATGGGTTATACGATACCCCATAACCTGTGTGTGGGACTAGAGAACCTCCTTTCCATACTAGAGTTTCCTGTTTCACAACAGCGGTTGTAGTCGAGGTCACCACTGGTGGGTTGAGTCCGTGGTGTGGCACTGCCGAATGTCTCCCAAGTCAACAGCCCCAAGGTATTCACAGCTGGACAACTGCAGTGCAACGGTGATGCCATGCGGTCCTCGCCAGCTACGCTGATGGGCAACCAACATCTGTGACCTCCGTCCCTACACCCACCAACCACACCCATTTTCCGTTATGCTATGGTCGCCGCACACGACGCCACTGTCGTATGTCACGTGTCATACGGCGGATGCCACAGTGACCGGTGTCGTTGACACTAGGCGTCACGAGCGAAAGCCTTCCTCCTCCTGCCCAGCCAGACCTGCTCGGCCCGACCAGTCGGGGACTCGCCCACGCAACTCTCCCGCCACCCGTTACTACATTGACGTCAGGGTTACAACCGTCCTGACACAGCCTGTTACATGATACTTTAAAAATAATAAAAAAGAATATATGTTTTACTTACAAATTAGTAGAGATTTCTGGGTACGGGGGAATAAATCTTTTACATAAAAATATATACAGATTTCTGGGTACATAAGAATTGAAGACTGTATAAATGGGACATATGTATACTTTTTATGCAAATTACACCTCGTACAGTTAACTACAAACAATGAACAGAAACGCAACCCAAAGAGTTGGTAATCATGATTGGCTACTTTGGTAACTGCTCTATGTACGATTGTAAGAGAAAAAAGTATATGTAACACTTTTTACCTTAAACAAGTATTTGAAAAATATAAAAAGCTACTTAAGACCAGTATTTTCAAAACTACTTCATTAACATACCCGAGGCCAAAAGGTGTACTTAAAGCTACGTGCACAGCTAAAGGTGTTCTACACGACATCTCAACCTACCATTCAAAACGAACTTTGAATCCTTGAAAACGTTGCAGACTCTGATTCCCATGCCCAAGGCTGTCGAATGTGATTCGCCGCCGGTATTTCGGGAGATTCGCTCGATCTTTCTTTACATTCGGGTCATGGACGAATCCAGTTTTCCGGTCTTAGGTTTTCTTTTTTTGCACATGCCAATATGTGACGTCCCAGTTTTCAAGAGATTTTTGCACACCTACAACACGAGATCTTCAAACTTCAACAGGAGTATTTTGTCCTGCGTGCTGGTTTATATACTGCAACACGTTTTAGCACACAATAAGTGGGTTAGTTAACGGAAGCCCGGTTTAATGCACTGCATCGGGGCTTACCTCACTTTAGCGCTGTTTCATACAATACAGCAGGGTTTAGTTCACTGTAACACAGTCTAAAACAAACTGTATTAGGGTACAGTTCAGAGCACCGTGGTTTAATACTCTCAAGCAAGGTATGTCACACTTCATCAGGGTTCAGCAATTACTCAGAATGGGGGGTTTAGCTCAGTGAAGCACGGGTTCAATACAAAGCTGCAGGATACATCTACGAGAAGCAGTGACAGCCAAATTCATTCTAAACTACGGAAGAAAGAAACTGTTGGCAGACGGGTTCTCTGTACTACACCAGCGTGACCCTCATTCCTGGATAACAGCATGTGGCAACAGGCAAATTAATAGAAACAGGTTACAGAGTTCCGGAAATGAGTGTGTGTGTATATATATATATATATATATATATATATATATATATATATATATATCTTTTTGTTTGCTGCAAATAATCAATACACCATAGTACATTTAGCCGGAATAGCATGAATTACAAAATAAGGCAATAAACAAGTTTTGGCTCATTAGGAGGTTCGGGTCACTATATTTGGAAAGTAAGGCAATACAACGAGTCTCGGACCATGGTTTTGGCGGTCCGAGGGACTTTTAACAACTTCTGGCCATTACAGCCAACGGTTTCGGAGGTTCGAAGCGATGCTCGAATCTGTTTGCCATCATCGTCGGCATACTGCAACACAGAAGCCTGATTAAATACACTTAGGGCGGGGTCTAATCTACGTCGAAACTCAGTGTACTAAATACACTGAGAGCCCGGTACACTGCAACTCAATCTAATAAACTACATTGCAGGATGGTCAAATACAATCTATAATACGGTGCAGGGCAGTACAATACACTGGTACACTCAGAAACACTTTAAGCCCTACCTCGGGTACAAAACTACTAGTGATAAAATAGTACAAACTATAGGAACCTGTTCGCAGAACGGCAGGATAAGCTAACATGGACAACGACTATGCACCAGAAATGCAGCGAGACAGAGCCTTGGACACTGCAGTATGGTATCATACTGTACAGTAGCACCATCTAAGACACTCCTGTACGGTGATGGACACTATCAAGGTCTGGGACAATGCAGTCAAGCACTGTACATAGTAACAAGATAACTAGGCCACTGCATCACTGTACATCACGAATTAGACACTGTCGTGTGGCATACTACACTGTAACAAAGTATAGGGCGTTGTAACAAGCGTTTGTCGATAGTCTACAACACTGCGATACGGCCTGGGGCAACAGTGTGTGTGTGTGTTTAAAGTCCAGTACACTGCGTCACATCACATCAGATAAGAGTCTTGAGCACAGCTATGGCCGGTTTTCAGGGTAGTACAGTGTGAGGGAAAATCTCAACACAGCCCTAAAGACTGCGGTACGGCCTGGCACACACTGCGACAGGACCTGGGTCATTCAACATTACCCTACCACACATGAGAGTCATTTAACATGACCCCAGCACTCTTCAGAGTTATTCGACATGACGTATAGCATACACTTCAACGGGGACTATTCACCCGACACGGGTCCAAACAGTCTGAGTAGCGAAGACTGGCGAACGAACTCCCCGAGGTCCCAGTCACGACTCGACCGTCGCCGGAGCCGAAGTTCACCAGCACCACCACCCCCATGTTGGCTTCTCCAGCTTAGCCGTCCGGCCTCTGACCGTACCCTGAACGTGCCGTTTAGCAGGCCCTTTTATAGCCGTTACGAGAGCAAGGTCAAGCTGTCTGAGAGAGGGGGAGAGGCCGGCCGAAGCCGCCTGGAAGGGTGGCCGTGACCCGATGGTTTGTGACCAGGGTTTCCAGGGTTCTGCAGCGTCAGCAGCACCAATAACACCACCTGGTGCATGGAACACAGAAGCCCTTACAGTGTCGTCTAGACACAGCCACGCTGACGCGACCCCTTACACGGGTTCCCTCGCCCTTACAATACCCAGGGATTACCCGAACGAGGGTGTATATCAGGGCTCCCGACCCCTGGACGGATCAAGGGTCTAACGCCAGTGTTTATGTAGCGCGCATCAGACCACATGTACCGTTCGTAAGGAAGAGAAAACGTCCGCAATAAACAGCACGGTGCACATAAGTAAAGAAGGTGGCAAATGAAGCAGTTTCATTCCCGTAATCCTCACTGGTTACTGACTTGTGTTGCGAAGCGTTAGCTTTCAGACTCCTACGACATTTAAGACATATTTGGTAGCTGGCAAGTGCGTGACGGTGCTGAATGTCTTACTGATTTCGTGGAACAATTACAGACATACTCAATACACAAACTGAAATCTGTACATAGCATCCACACCGTTTCCGTTCAAGATAACAGTGCTTTATCTTAAACCGAACTGTGTTCCGCTACGCAACGGAAAGGGCAGCTTCAAGTCAACGAGGGAAACAGTGGCGCCCGAAGGTAGTGTCAGACAGTGGAGAGGAAGGCGAATGGTACTGTAAAGGACAGTGAGGACTGACGAAGTACAGGTCGTAGAGTACAAGAGCGCCAATGTCTCCTGACGTGTTACCTACACTACCAAGGTTCTACACTGTGAACATTAAGCCAGAGTTACAACGGCAAATGCAAACACACAACACTGACAAAGCTACGAGATATGGCATGATTCTTGTAGATTCTTACATTTCCAAGCATCATGGACATACGCAGCACACTCTGCCAGTTATTACAAAAATCTGTGAAGATGAGTCACGCCTCGCTCTCAAACTCTGACCTCTATATGTGAACTTAAGACTTTTGCTCTATAGATAAGACTAACAGCGACATCCCAAAATATGGCATCAAGAAGAACCTAAACATTATACCATTCTAACAAGCACTTCTGTACGATCAACACTGCACCTATAGCACAGCATGCTACAATTATGATCGACGATGACGTACGGGAACTAAATCCTGACAAGCTGATGTTAGTATACAGGCATCAGTGATAGCTTTCTATCCCGTTTCTCAAGTAAAAGATCAGTTTTCGCTTTGTATTTCTGGTCTGCTTTTACTTCCCACAACGCGACTGGCACATACTGATCTTCATCATCATTGTCCATTGAGAAACGCAGTATGTGCGAGTGACTACTTTCAGTGTTACGGGCAGAGAGTATTACACTCGCGTCGCCCCGCCTCTTAACCTTGTGTACATGTTCCACGTCTTTGCTCTTATGCGTGAGTACACACAAACACACACGCTCAGCCTAAGCCTGACAACCATATTATCGACCAGACCCGAGGGGAGGCTGGGTTGGGTGTAGACCGACTGCCACGCCTAAGATGCGTGGGGTGTCCCATCTCTTAAGCATCATTCTCTATTACCAGAGACCTCTTTTTAAATTCCTGCATATTGTCCGCATCAACTATGTCATCATGAATTTTAGTGCAAAGATCCTGCCGAATTTCATGTTCTGTCCTCTGGTTACTCTATCCATACCAAATCTCTCGACGAACCGTTGTTCACAGTCCAACCCATCGATCTGTTTTGAAGAATTAAATGTTGTGATCAGGTCATCCCTTATTCTTCTCCCTTCCAAGGTAGGCAAATTCAAGACCTCGCTGCTCTCCTCTGAACATTTCATATCAACGTTTTTGCTTTCTGGGTGGGCAGGTGTTGCCTTTCACATCGTACAAATTCCCCTTAAACTGAAACCTTCCTCGGATAGTGCAGTGATGAAACCGAATTTATGGTGAATACGTCACCAGCAAGAGAAAGGACCGTGGATGTTGTCCTTCACTCCCTTCCCCCTCCTTCTCCAAGAGCAACGACCGTGTACTTAGGCTTCCACATTAATCACCGCAATTGTGATGCATTACTTCCTCACCAGGGATGGCGCGTATCAGCTCTACCTCTCGGCCACAAACCCACCCGCAACCTCTTCATATTCTGGAGGATTTCAAGCACCTGCGCCATTACCATCCACTGGACCTGAAGCTTAAACTTTTGCAACTTCAGCTTGAGAAACTCGTGCCAAGGGCACCCCTGACCCTGTTTCTTCCACTTTCAGTGCGGAAACAAGAGTTTCAGTAATTCCCCCCAAAAAACTCACAAGAACTTACCCTAAACTTACTGCTGCAGGCTTACCAGAAAGCACACACCATGCACGAAAAAAAAAAAAAAAAAAAAAAAAAAACTATACAAACAACTATATATTAAAACTTGTTTTAATTCTACCCCATTACACATGTCTGGATGAGCTAGTTTTTGTCAAATCTTTCCGTACAGAATGAGACTGATATCAAGTACAGTGAGTCCGCATTTCATGCATAACGCAAATTTCAAGAACACGAGACCTTACAACAATGTGAGGGGAAAGGTTATACATGTATGAGACTGAGCAAAAAAGCTGAAATGACGAAGCCAACGGGGATGGTAAGGCACTAACTGAGTCTTCGTCTCCAAACATGGAATGGGTTACAGACAGTCCACCTACGCATCGCTGCCAGTATTGCAAGCTCCATTGATAATTTTCAGAGTTCTATAACTGAAAATAATTTCAGAGTTACATTAACAATGTACAATAACAAGCTATATTACATGGGCGTGAAACAGATCAGACCTGGCAACGAGCGTAGCGTGGGAGCCCGTAAATAAAAAGGGAGAGAGAAGACCCTTGGTGTCTGCTGGCCCACCGCCGACCAGCAGACACCAGGAACCCTTCCCCCCAAAACACAGTTGGGCGATGTGGGTACTCACTCTCCACCTCCTGCAGCTCGGGTTCCAAAGTGCCTTCCATCTGCAGGTGCCGGACGATCTCCTTCAGGCACTTGATGTTGGTCTGGGTGGTGGCCACGATCTCCGCCTGCGTAACAAAACACAACCACTGAAACTGTCACTTCGACTCACTGACGTCTGACGTGAGAGTTCCGTACATTACTAAACATCATTTTCACTGTCCTAGATGTTTCAACATGCAACCTAGAATGATAGGACGTTTCAACAAGCAAGCACATTACATTTTCAAACACTCACGAAAAATCAGGCCTTTACTGAATACTGCCAGAGCACATTCCTCAAAGCTAAAAAAAAAAAATATATACGTAATTCACAAATCAGAAAGTCGTAATGTAACTCGGGTTAAATACGAGACCACTACTTCAACTCGCGTTAGAGCAACGACTGGAAACACGCCGGGGCCATGAGAGCGCTGTACACCGGCACAGTCCAGGTTTCCAAAATTCTTCGCTTGATGGTCCCAGATCTCTTTGTGAAGGACGGATGTAAATCAACATCATAACTCGAGTCTGTGGTATTGGTTCAAGATATATATATATATATACCACAAGCCACTTTCATTTCTTTTCTTATGTAACGGCCGCTAGGATAAATACACTAAATTATTACTTGCGCGTAGCGTGGCAACAGCAGCTGTCATCCCTTAACAACAGAAGGCGTAGGCGGCAACCCGCAACCATTGTTCCACTTCGAACCACCAACCGGTAACATAAACACGCTATGTTCACTATGTGGTGTCCTTCTATTTAACTATTACACTCGAGGATCTTCTCACGTAAGCCTCACAACATGCGTACACCTTGGGGTGAATACTGCCACCATCACTACTACTACCACCACCACCACCTCTGCAGCTGCTGCTACCAACAGACAAACGGTTCCAGTTTCCAACACCTGGTGACGGGCCAGGCATCCGCCCCACAGCATTCATGCTAAACCAGCGGGCACACAACACACGCTGTTGCCACACTTGCGTTCTTCGTCCGAAACTGGGGCCGCTTTTTAACTTACAGCGATGCGCCATAATTTCGAACTTTTTTCTCCGTGTAACGCGGAGAGAGTCATCTTACCGCACGTTTTCTTGAGGGAAAATACCGAGCGTTCACATTTAAGAGCGGGTTGGGTGATGACCGGAGATACTTCCATATGGCAACAGTCCTGTGCCAGAGGCTCTACTCGCGTTCAAGGAGGCCAACTTTCACCTCTGTATGACATTCTCCCGTGAATAATGGGAGACAAAATGCTACATAAAGTAAAAGATACGATTACCACATTTATGTTAATTCTAAAAGGCGATGGTCAAAACGACGACTGAGTCATATAGACACTTACATTTCCTCATCTGGTTATCAAAGACCACGCAGATACTACAATACAAACAGCAGGAGAGCGGAGCTATCTAGTCGGGCCCCGTGAGTCAACCGGGTCAAGGTCGGCTTAGTCCTAGCCCGCCACGTTAAATAAAAGAAAACGGGTCCGTTCCATCCGTCAGAGAAAATGATACTTCCTTTTTCTCGGACGATCTATTCTATTTTCATGGTAAAGTAAAAGTTTGCTAGAAAACAGTCGAAACTACACTGGAATTTCTGTGTTACGTGATGAACATACTCATCAAAAGATCGCACCTGGCATAGTCAGTTTATAACTATTTTTCAAAGAAAGTTTTAAAATCCAACACGAAAATAAAATTCACATACATTAACCAATGTAATTGGTCTCATCTACCCGTCTATACGGCTGTCACATCACCTATTAATAAGAAGGGCTTAAAAAAAAGTGGTTTCAAATAATCGTTTTCCACATTACTCACATAGTCCAAGCCAATGGCGGCCTCGCTGGAGTACTTCCTGAGGACGTTCTCCGTGACTGTCAGCTGCGACTTGGACTCGTCAATCACATGGTGCAGGTCGTCCAGGTCCGAGTCTGAGTCCAGGTCTCGTGGTCCTGGGGGAGGCATAGAGCGAAGGCGGCGGTGGTGCGGGGAGCGATGGCCCCTGTAGGGTATACCGGAGAAGGAGGACGCGCCATCCGAATCTATGTACTTGCGGTAGTCGTCTCCGAACTCCAGGAGTCGCCGCGCCGCCTCCTGGTCAATGTCCTCAGAGTATGGCTCACTGAAGTACTTGTACTCCTGCTGGGCATACGAGAAGGTTCAGAAATAATGTCAATCATTTTATGACGAATATTCTTGAAGATTCACGTTTAAATATTTATTAAAACTGCGAGGCTTATATAAAAGTGCTCCTAAATACAGTTCCTAGAATATATATATATATATATATATATATATATATATATATATATATATATATATATATCTCACACAATA
>JAYMFT010075869.1:0-14445 GCA_038088735.1 Panulirus argus
TGTGGAAAGGGAGCTGTGGTTTCAGTGCATTACACATGACAGCTAGAGACTGAGTGTGAGCGAATGTGGCCATTTTCGTCTGTCTCCTTGCTCTACCTCGCCAGCACGGGGGGTGGCGATGCTATTTCTCTTGGGGTGGGGTGGCATCAAGAGTGAATGTGGGCGAGCAAGTCTAAATATGTACAAGTGTATATGTGTATGTGTATTTATGTATATATGTATATATTATGTATATATATATATATGTACGGTGCATGTGTGTGCGTGTATGTATATATGTGTGTATGTGGGGGGATGGGGCTTTTCTTTGTCTGTTTCCTGGCACTACCTTGCTTATGCGGGAAACAGCGATCAAGTATAATAAATATAAATAAAATAAATATATATAAGTATATGAAATATGTATGTTGTTTACACAGTGTATTTACAGTATACTGAAGTTAAGTTTTACTCTATTTACAGATTGCAAGAGTGTTAGGTGAAGCATTAAAGAGCAGCCAGTTCTTGATGAGGGTTGGCCGTTCCTCATGATTAGCTCACGTGGAACTGTACTAAGGGCAGGAGGAAGGCAGCTAACACGAGTTCTTATTGGATCAAAACGTGCAGAACTAACCTCTGACCTATATACCAGAGTTAGTGGTGTACATGATAAGGCATCAGGACCATTCAGTTGTTCCCCCTCACATATTGTGTCAACTGTTGTCCAGGATTTTAAGGCAATGTATCCGACACTAGGAAAGGTGAGCTTTGCTTTAGTTCAGAAATTCAGAATCAAATATCTGAATTAGCAAGTTAGTTGCTTTTATATTTTGAATTCCCTATTAGAAAAAGCATTTTCTTAGCCTGAGATGTCTGTTAGTGATTCATCCATAGAAAAGAATCAGTAGTTTGGTTGCATCACTTTTTTTCCATCCTCAGCTTGGGTTGCTGAATGCCCCTCACATTCGTATCAAGGACTTGGCCCGTGTAGAAGAACTGGTAACCTGCATTGTGGAAAGTGGCTTCTCCAAACTACAGGTGGGATCATATAGCTCCAATGTATCCAAGAAGCATCCAAATTTCAAATCGGTGATAATTTTTAGGCATAACAAATTTGCATGAGATAAGGATAGGAGTTTATACACAGAAACAAAGTATTGAGGCATGTCGTTGCTTACTGAAAAAATCATTTTGATGCACCATTAGTTATCAGTTTGTGGTGGTAGAATAATGTGCAGTTCCTTTGATAAGACTGGGTAGGTTAAAGTTTGGGTATATGACCCTATTACTTAGTGTTGATGGTGTATATGATATCTAGCTCTGTCTGACACTGCTGTCAGTAAGATAAAGGCTTCAGGCAGAAGCATTATTGGCCTTTCCTAAGGTCAGAGCTCCTCTTGTAGAGCTGATTCTATTGCTGTTCCTGCTTCGCAGATGCGAGTGTCACCATGGTTGAGTGTGGTGAGGGAGGTCAATGCAATGGTCTTGAAGTGAGAGGTATGTTTATGGTATAACTGGGATTGAGGGCATCTGAGGTGAATCAGTTGTTTTCAGATGATGTATCTCTTGTAGCAAACTAGAGAAAAGCTCCAGAGGCTGATGAGAGACTTTGGAAGAGAGTGTGAAATGAAACAGCTGTCAAAAAATTTGAACAGAAGCAGGGCAATGGATGCGAGTGTAAGTTTGAATGAGGAGAATTTGAGGAAAGTGGAATGATTCAGTTACTTGGGAGTGGACATTTCAGTGGATGGAGTCATGGGGCTGATTGAGAGAGCTGACCAGGGTGTGATGAAACGGTTTGCATGTATAAAGGGGATAAGAAAAGAGAGACTAACTAAGAGGATCTGTTTGTCAGAAGTGGAGGAAGGAAGGGGAGGGGTAGGTCAAGAAAGAAATGGAAGGATGGAGGGAAGGAGACTTTTAGGTATCGAAGCCTGAACATTCAGGAGGATGAGAGGCAGGCATGAAATAGAATGAATTGGATAAATGTGTTAATTAAGGCAGTGATATGATGTCATTGAGCTAATCCAAGGTATTTGGAAGATTCAAAGAAAACCTTGTGATAATCTGTGAGGCTTGGCTGCAGATGTTAGGTTCTGGTTTTGGTACATTGTACATGACAGTTGGAGAGTGGATGAATGCAGTTTTTGCTGTTGTTCAGCTGTTCCTTATATTACCTTACAAAGGTGGGAGAAGTATTTTTATGTGAAGACAGGATTGATGTTATTATTATCCTTATTATTATTTTTTTCTAATACTTGATAGCCTTTTCCCACATTAGCAAGGTAGCACCAGGAACAAACGAAGAAAGGCCACTTCCACTCACATCCATTCTCTGTCTGTCATGAGTAAAGCACAGAAACCACAGCTTCTCATCCACAACCAGGCTCCTCAGCCCTTACCATGGTTTACCCTGGATGTTTCATATGCCCTGGTTTAATCCGTGTACAGCATGTCGACCCAAGTATACGACTTTGTTCCGGTTCACTCCGTCCCATGCACGCCTTTGACCCTCCGGTAAGTTCAGGCCCCAGTCGCTCAAAATCTTTTTCACACTATCCATCCATCTCATATTTGGTCTCCCTGATCTCTTTGTTCCCTCCATTTCAGACACATATATCCTTTTTGTCAACCTTTCTTCACTCATTCTTACTATATGTCCAAACCATTTCAGCACACTCTTCAGCTTTCTCAACCACACTCTTTTTATTACCACACCTTTCTCACCCTTTCAATATTTATTCAATCAAACCACCTTACATTGCATATTGTCCTCATACATTTCGTTTCCAACACATCCACCCTCCTCCACATAGCCTTATCTATAACCCATTCCTTGCATCCATATAATACTGTTGGACTGATATCTTCAAATATATTCATTTTTGCCCTTCCTGATAACGATCTCTTTCCACAAGTTCTCCAGCACTCCCAGAACCACCCCCTCCCCCACCCTGCAATTCACTTTTGCTGCAATAGTTACATTCGCTTCCATGTCCACTCCTGTGTATCTCTAATTTTTCTCTATTCAAACTCACACCCCAACTAACTTGTCCCTTAGCTTTGCTGCACTTAATACCCCCCCCCCCTCTCTCTCTCTCTCTCTCTCTTTCTCTTTCTTTTTTTCCAACCTTTTCCTTTTAATAATACTTCCAGACTCAGTCATCAAATTCTGCAGTTTCTCAATGCTGTATCGCCAGCAAACAATAACTGACTTGCTTCTCAGGCCCTCACATCCCCCACAGATTGCATACTTCCCACCTCTCCAAGACTCTCGCATTTACCTCTCTCACCACCTCATCCATAAACAAATTGAACAGCCATGGTGACATCACACACCCCTTATTATTATTATTATTATTATTATTATTATTATTATCATTATTATTATTATTATTATTAATAATATTATTATTATTATTATTATTATTATTATTATTATTATTTATATTTTTATTATTATTGTTTCTGCCTCACTAAGATGGGAAAAGCAATTTGGTACATAGAATTGATATTATTATTTGTTCTGTGGTATCGGCCTGAACATTTAGCAGGCCAAAAGGCATGCATGGAGTAGAATGACATGGAGTGAGTTTAACATGGTGCTTTATTTGGGATGAACCAGGGCATGTAAAGCAGTTACCTTAAACTACAGATTGATTTGTGAGGCTTCGTTTTCATAAGCTTTGGTTTTGGGACATTGTATGTGACATACGAGACGGATGTGTGCAAGTGAGGCTATTATTGTTTTGTTCCTTATGCTTCTTTGCTAAGGACAGAGGGGCCCTCTGCTATAAAAGAGTATTACTGTTTTCATCTTAAGCCTTTAAGGAAAAATCCTTGATTTGCCTCTTCCATTTGTACTTTTGGAGAGTGCTATTATTGTTACTGCTCTTGTAACAAAGAATCTTCAGCATTTTTTGATGGACTGATGGGAAATAAAAGTGGAAGAAGGGAATATGAGAGTTACTAGAAGGGATGAAAATGACAGTTTAATGAGCAATTTAGATGGCTGTACATATGATGAAGTCATTCCATCATTCATACTTTTAAACACAGTAAGTGACCTGTACTGTGTAGTGCTGTGACAGTGTGTCATGCTGGCCAATGAATATGCTGTGATGTGGTTTTGTGCAATGATGTGGAAAGTTTAGAGGGATGCTTTTTTGTAATACCTGCTGTTTCTACTAATCTTACTGCTTTTTCTATATAGGAACACCATATTACTTATAGAGTTGCTGACAGTCATTTGCAATGATTGCTGACAATTTTGTCTATCATAATGCTTTTAGTAGCACAGTATTAGGTGAAAGACTAATGTATGTAATGTTTTATCGGAAGTGCAAGTATATTGACCTGGATTTCAAATGATTGAGTCAAACAATGTTAAGCTCTACTCTCTTGGTATACACTTTATTTCAGTTTACTTCTATATACATATAGTCCTTTTGAACTAGTTAGTTGGGAAGAATGAATTCCTTGTGTAATGTAAGTGCTGAATTACACAGTATCAAGGGTATTATCTTCCTGGAGGGTCTCTATTTTGTGTGTAAGCAAGATATCATCAGAAACAGATGACAGCCTTAGAATAAACAATCCTTGCATGGCCCCTTCCTCTTTGCCCTCATTTGGAAATTAATATTAGAAGAAAAAATTTCCAGCTCTTCTGCTGCCTCACCTCTTAGTTGCCTTCTGTGACAAACATTATTCTTTTTTTCATTGGAAATATACAGTTATGATGTTCATGAAACAATTTTGAATTAACTATTTGTAGGCATAGGTTGGAACAATTTTTTCAGCTTAAAATGTATACCACATGTTTACATGCCAATGTGATGATGGGGGGCTGCAGCTCAGCAGCTGTACGTGAGCTGCCAGTGTATTTTATATTCATTCATAGTTATCTTCTCAGATGCAAAGGAATTATTACTTAGTTTCTTCTGTACTTTGGCACCATACCATCATTTTAGATCTGCATGCATGCATAATTTCTGCAGTGCTTGTTTCATTATACATGCCTTAGTATATTGTAGTTTTCTTATGGGCTTCATCACCCCTTCATACTCATGTCTTCATTCTACAACCCTACCATCCAGATTGTATCTTCCCTAGATCAAATGGGAGTATTATCTCTTACCTGTCTTTTTTAATATTGAGTGATGTTTGACAGTACTTTATTCCTTCTCCCTCCCACTTTTAGCATTTATTGTTTGTTGTAGGTTGCTTTTCCCGTCTTCAATTTTCTCCTTCCTCTATTAGCTGTCCCCACTTAACCTTTTATTTCTTAATCAGTATATCCCTTTATCAGCATTAATTATGCATTCCATTTTTACCCAAAGCCTCATCTGCTTTCTTTTTACTATTCCATCTCTCTCTCTCTCTCTCTCTCTCTCTCTCTCTCTCTCTCTCTTTCTCTTTCTCTCTCTCTCTCTCTGAGAGAGAGAATTCATTTATCATCTACCTCCTCCAGTGAATTAAGCATGGAGTGTTACACTTTTGATACTGACTTGGTGATAAGACTTTGCAAGTTTGGGTTATCTGTCTCCATCATTTACTCATTTATGAAAACTGCTTAACATTAGTTTGCCCTCAGCTGGTTGTGGACTTTGACTTCACTCTGACACGAGTTCATGTTGAAGGACATCGCTGCCACTGCTCATGGGGTAAGTGATATATGCGTGCCGAGCTTTATCGTGGGATTTGTAAGCGGGGTTTTTCCATCATGATTTTTGTTCATTCATGTATATTGTTTGAAGTTGATGTCTTTATGTTTAATAGTGATTGTGGGGATCTTTTCCTCATGGAATTGTTTAACCCTTTGGCTGTGTATTTTGATGCCACAGGTGGTTGGCTCTGTAGGGATGTCATTTCTTCAGCGAAAGATGGAATTCTTATTTTACGTTTTTAAAACTTTTTTTTATCATAACAAGACCATGAAGTTTTCTAACTTGACACCGAAATTCCCTGAAAATGATATCAGTGAAAAATATCACTTCCCCCTGAAATGAAAACCACTTTTATTATCAGTAAGTGGCATTATAGTGTGACAAAATATCCAAAAGCATAATTATAGCTTCACTGACTGAGTGTTTTCATGAAATCAGGGCCTCAAAGGTGGTGCATGGGGTACATTGTACCCAGGCCTGGGAATTTCCTGGGATCTCAGAAAATGCAGAAAATCAACAGAGCACTCCATTCCACCCCTCTCTCACCTTCCATACCCTTTTTGGCCTTACAGCTCATGGCATAAATCTGTAGTGGATGAAAACAGGATGACTAATGGAGAAGGGAAGGGGGCCGGAAAGAAACTTTGTACCCCCTGATAAAATTCCTCACAGGGGCCCTGCATGAAAAAGTGTAATTATAAATTCTGTTGCTTTATATTTAGTTAAAATTTAGCCAGAAACATGGCAGCGGTCTACAAAGTGACACCTTTTATTTTCAATGAAGTTAATGAAAGTCAAGTCATGTATCGAACACGGAAAGCAATGTCTCTGCTGGGGTAGAGTAATGCATTTGTTCATAACTTAACATTTTGATATACAGAATTTAGTGCTAGTACATGATATTTATATAACTGTCTCAGAAGGATAATGAAAGATGCTATGAAAGTCTTATGATATTCACAAAATTATGCTCTTTGAAGATCCCTAAAGGCTCCAGATGATTCACTCTTTTTCTAGGTGTTTCTCAAACAAGTAATGATAGTAATGATAATGGTTTCAGTGCATTATACATGACAGAGAGTGGATGTGAATGAATGAGGTAATTTTTCGTCTTCCTGGCACAACCTTGCTCTTGTGGGAAATGGCAGACATATGAAAGAAAAAAGGAGAGTGGTGGTAATAATCATAATAATAGTAATGTTAACTATTTTTCATACTTGTTCTTCGTATCGTGTGTTAGTGAGGTAGGGCCATGAACAGATGAAGAGAAGGCCTTGTTAACTCACATTCATTGTCTAACTGTCATGTGTAATGCCCTGAAATCACAGCCTCCTATCCACAATCAGGCTTCACAGACCATTCTGTAGTTTCCTTCAACTGCCTCATATACCCTTGTTCAGTTCATTGACAGCAAGTCACCCCTATTATACTGCATTGCTGCAGGTCACTCTACCATGTGCATGCCTTACATTATACACATTATGTGTAATATTAATGATAATGGTAATATTATTGTCAATAAATTTAATGCAGTTTATATAGTGGCTTGAATCTGTAGATGCTAGTAAAGACCTGTAGATTCTTCTCTATCTTTTTTAACTGTGGGGATATATTCCATGCTTTTTATGGTAGTTTTCACATTCTTATATTTATAGTTATTTTTGTAGATCCTAAAAGTTTTGGTTAACAACAGTAGGTCATGCTAACTGGATTTATAGATATTCATGCCTGATCATTGTAGGGAGAATATATGTAAGGAACTTGATGTTATGGAAATACTTTAATGATACTTGTTAAATTTTAAAGGTAATCATTGCTGAGGAAGTGTTGGGAGAAAGTTAATGGTGGTTAATGGGCCATCCAGGTTTTATTCCTTTTATTCATGATTTGTTCCTCAGTTTCTTGCACCCTTCATTCAATCATTGCTCCTCTTAGATCCTTTTGCCATATATTTTCAGCTTTTCCACAATGATAGGAATCATTACCCAAACAGAAGGGACTATTTAGGAAATGAGAGAGTAATAGTGTTTTTGAGACCTAAATATCATATGAAACTGTTAAGATGTTGAACCATCCCCCTTAGTGAATGACGTTACAAGTACTGTGGTGAAATGGGCTGAGTTAGACAGGAATAAAGTAAACTAACTTCTCAACTAAAGAATAGAGCTTCACCAAACAGGATTAGCAACAAGGAGCTTTTTCATTTTAGTGAGGTAGTTTTCATTGAGCTTTATGGGCTATCCCTGCCTTTTGGCAAAATTGGTAGGAGCAATAGACAGAAGTAGTAGATAGGAACATTAGACAGGAGCATTAGGTAGACACATTAGGTCAAAGTAGTAAATAGGAACATTAGATAGGAAAATTAGACAGAAGTGGTAGGTCAAAACATTAGGCAGGAACAGTAGGTAGACACATTAGTAGTCGGTAGGAACATAAGGTAGGAGCCTTTGAAAACACTGCACCAGAGTTTCCCTTTGCCTATGGCTTGTTAAGGGTGAGGCACTATAAGCTATGAAGCGGCACTGGAGTTCACCATTTGTGGAGACACTTTTGCCATGGCAACTCCCTTGAGAGAAATCCCAAAGAGAATTGGTATTAAAGTTAGAGATAGATGGAAGTAGTTTTCACAGTTTAAGAATGTTTACCACAAACAATAGTAGTTGCATTATAGAAAGAGCAAACAACTTGAATTTATATAAATCAGCTTTTCAGACTAATACCTGGTTATATGATATTATTATTTCTGTGTACTTTGTCATAATATGAATGCTTTTCAACTGGCCTAATTGATCTTTTTCTTGATATTTTATAGACGTTGGGATGTTTCTTCACAAATTTAGTAGATATGTTTAGACTGAATTATTTCCCCATTGTATAACTACTTGATTAACAGTTAACTAGAAGTAAGGCTCATTTTTCAGCTATGCAGTATAGAATCTATTTTACAGGGATGATCATATTGATCATGCTTTGTGAATAAGTATTGTTTTTGTAAGTAGGTCATGAATTTGAGGGGCATCTTATGTCATATTTCAAGCATCTTGGCATTTATCGTGTTATTTTTCTCACATATACTATTTTCTCACATGTACTCTGTGTCAGATCTTTTCTAATTGACAATGAATTTTTTATAGTTGAAATATTTTCTCCAAGTGGGGTTAGGGGTCAGCTGGCATTATTAGGTTACGTATTGATTGACAGACATGGAGAGGGGACATTGATGGATGTGAATGTCCTGAGAGGGGCGGCGGGTAGATTGTCAGATTATTCCTTGGTGGTGACATTTGTGAAAGTTTGTAGTGGGCGTTGAGAGAGAGAAAATTATATTTGTTAAGGAAGTGGTGAAAGTAAACTACATTCATACTCAGTGCCAAGCTTAGATTATTTTCACTTCACTGCATTCTTGAATGGAGACCCTTTTATTACTGGGATCCTTATTTTTCTTTTCCTTATAATATATGATCCAGATGTAGTAGCACTACCTTTATAACATTGGCTTCTGTATTTCTTGGTTGAGCCAAGATGCAGCTCATCTTCCTGATTTCTTTTCATATTTCTTTTGCGTTTCCTGCATTAGAAAGTTAGTGCCAGAAACATGAAGAAAGGCCTCATTCTTTAACATCCATTTTCTAGCTGTCATGTGTAATGCACCGAGGCCAGAGCCCCCCAACCACAATCAGGCCTCACAGACCGCATCATATGCTGATGTGTATTCCTTCCTGTACATATGCGCATCATCTGCTTGTCTAGCTTTTTGTGTCCTATTTGACATTTCCCCCTCCCAGCAGTGTGGCTTTTGCAAAATCTTGTCCATACACTTCAGTCTGTGTACAGTTTTATTGATTCTATTGATTCCTTAAAAATGCCCCTTGCACCCTTGCTTCTTGACTGTCTCACTACTGCAAGGTAATTATAGTAATTAATTTCTTGCTCATCTGACTCTCTCTCTCTCTCTCTCTCTCTCTCTCTCTCTCTCTCTCTCTCTCTCTCTCTCTCTTTTTTCCCACATCCTTTTTCTGCATTTGTTCAGACCACACCATTGTTGTCCTTTATACTTTATCAACCACCCTGTTACAGAACCATATCCTACTATTTCTTACAGCCCCAAGTCAGTGTGTTTCATTCAGCATAAGAAGAAGGTAACGGATGTTATATAGTTTTCATTGTTTTCTTTTATATTACTTAAGTTGCATTTTGACTGCCAGTTTATAAGTCATATGAAGGTGTTGCTGGACTCTGTGTGTTCGAGGTTACACTGCGAGTAAAAAATCACCTTTGGCAAGGTTGTATCGTTGCGAGTACACTCTCATCAAAGAATTTTTTACTCCAAAGGAGTCCACATTTCTCAGCAACTGGAAGTAGTGCAGCCTTGGACTGCAAGAGCCTTTGGAAAGGTCCTGGATAACACCAGAATCTTTCATAGAAAGTGGTCCTGGGGTAATTTTAATAGATGAGTTGTCTTATAACGTGAACTGTTTTGTTTGTTATGGGCTTTATTTGCTTTCCTGTGAATGAAAAATTGGGCTGAAAGAAAGGCCTGAATTATATAGAATGGTTATATTGCCTGTATTTTCAATATTAATTTGAATAATATTTTGATCTTTTATCTCAACCCCCATTTGTTTGATGCCTGTGTACGTGTGTGCTGTTTAACACCATAATGTATTATATTAGTTTCGGACTAGATACTAATCAGATTCTTTATTACTGTTACTAAGATGATAATTTTGTGTCATTTATTGATATTTAATTTCTTAGTAGTTAAGTTGGACAGTTCTTGTGTACGGACAGTTCACTAAAATATTTCAGGTTATTGCTGACTTTGACCGCACTCTCTCTCGAGTCTGGCATAATGGAAAAATGTGTGAGACATGTCATGGTGAGTCATTTTCCTCAGGTCACTCTTGTCAGCTCTGCTATGGTCTGGGAAAGTTACTTTACCAATACCTATATGCACATAGATTCAAAAAACCGGATGCTATAGAATCATTTCATTTAGAAATTAAATCTGATTTTTATCTTGTTATCTAAGTAGTCCTGTTACTTGACTGAATTTATATATCTATGTCTTGACATGAAGTTGATGCTCCAAGTTCACTTGATCATGTTCATAGAATTTCTGGGATATTTGGTTCTGTATGATAAGATATTTCTCTACTCTGGGCTTATTTATTTATAAATGTGAACTGAGGTATTTTGTAACGTAACCTGTGTTGTGATTCAAGGTAATGGTGAAGTAGCTGTACCTACAACAATTCAGTGTTCCTGTGCAATGTGCTTTTCATAGGTGTTTAGTTCTGGTTCTCTATTTTGCATGAATATTTTAAGCTGTTTCCTGGATTCAAAACAGAGTGGTGCATGTTACATCTTTATTTGATTTTGGTCATGAAGATTTTGTGGTAGTCTCATTTTAAGAAAGAATGGGTCCATTTGGATATAATAACCTGTACAGGTGTATGCTTTGCTCTGTCTTCTTTAAGGACCTTCATTCTTTGCACAAAATGACAAATTCATTTATTGTAGCACAAAGCAAAGCAAAAATTTCCTTAACTAATTAACCAGTGTGCTGAAATTTTGGTAGTTGGCAAGCATCCTTGCATTCTTGAGCACTTAGTTGAATACAGATAATCAGTGCACAAAGTTTTGGTCAGAGTTGTTGTATGACTCGCCTTACAAATGAATATTAAGTCATTAGCTTTTGTTGTTATAGTTAAGAAGCTATTTATTCATTAATTTATTTATTTATTATACTTGATCGCTGTTTCCTGTGTTAGCAAGGAAGCGCCAGGAAACAGACAAAAGAATATCCATTCACTCACACACACACATATATACATATGTGCACATATATGCACAATACATACATATACATACCAACATACACATATATACATACACATGCATACACATGCATATACACACATACACATGTACATATTCATACTTGCTCGCCTCCATGCATTCCTGACGCCACCCTGCCCCACAGGAAATAGCATCGCTACCCCCTACGTCAGCGAGGTAGCACTTACACTTGACAAAAATCCTGATTCGAATTTGCTTATCTTGAAATTGTCATACGGAATTGAGTTTGATTGGGAATAATTATTCTATATGTACTTGATATCAGCATATATTGGAAAGGTAACTGATAATTTGTTTTGTTTTTCAATTTTGGTGGTAGTTATATGTAAAATTCTTGAACATAAGTTGTGTATAATGCTGTTTTGGTCATAACACATGAAGATAAGGAGATGGTCAGCAGCTTATATTTTAATGAATAATTATGCTTGCATAACGTTTCGTTCAATGCACAAAAAAGCATAATTGATATGAAACATTGGGCATCAACTTTTTTGAGTTGCATTGTATTTGCTCCTCTTTATGTTCTTCCTGATGACACAGAACTGGTGGCAGATTCAAGTGAGAAACTGCAAAAGTTGGTAACTGAGTTTGGAAGAGTGTGTGAAAGAAGGAAGTTGAGAGTAAATGTGAATAAAAACAAGGTTTAGGAGGGTTGAGGGACAGGTGTGAGTTTGAATGGAGAAACTTGGAGGAAGTGACTTGCAATAGATACTTAGGGTGGACTTGGCAGCAAATGGGACCATGGAAACGGAAGTGCATCATAAGGTGGTTGAAAGACACTGAAAAATGTGTGGAAAGAGAAAACAGTATCTGGGAGGGCAAAAAAAAAGGTGTGTTTGAAGGTATAGTAGTCCCAATAACATTAAATGGATGCAAAGCATGTTCTGTAGATAAGGCTGCATGGAGGAGGGTTGAATTGAAATGTTTGAGGACAATATGTGGTGTGACGTGGTTTGATCGAGTATGTCATGAAAGGGTAAGAGAGAGGTGTGGTAATAAAAACAGTATGGTTGAAGGAGCTGATGAGGGTGTGCTAAAATGGTTTGGATATATTAGGAGAATGAGTGAGGAAAGATTGACAAAGAAGATACGTGTGTCTGAAGTTGAGGGAACAAGGAGAATGGGGAGACCAAATTGGAGATGGAGGGATGGAGTGAAGAAGATTGTGAGTGTTCAGGGCCTGAACATGCAGGAGGGTAAAAAGCATGCAAGGGATAGAGTGAATTGGAACAATGTGGCTTACTAGGCTCGATGTTCTGTCATTGAACTGAATTAGGGCTGGTAAAGTGTTTGGAATAAACCAGTAAAAGGTCTTTGGGGCCTGATTGTGGACAGGGAGCTTTGGTTTCAGTGCATTACACATGACGGTTAGAGAATGGATGTGAGCGGGTGTGGCTTTTCTTGATTAGTTTCTGGTGGTATCTCGCTGATGCAGGAAACGGCTATCACACATGAAAAAAAAAAGCCAAATACTATCTAAACTGCTCTTATTTAATACTGCTGATGTTTATACCTTTATCAGGGAACCACTAATCTGAATTTTGTACAGTTGATCTAGCAAACACTGTAGGACCTTGAAGCGAAAATATCCCAGTGAGTCTTGCAAACTAATTTGTCTGACTTTTAATCACCATGCTTACAAGGGATGGTTGGATTGAATTCCCACATAATGTGCAGTTTATCTGTTATATTGTGTATTTGCTGTATAGGCCAATTTTTCATTGTTTGTGTCTGTGATAGAATAAAAGGCATTTTTGAAGAGAATTTGGTTTACCATTCAGACCATGAAGTGATTTTTAAATGAATTTGATCTAAAGATTTGCTTTAAACATGGAGGAATCTGTATTAAATGCATTTTGTGTGACATTTATCCCTCTCTTAACCTGTCTGTATCATGTTGCCACATCGTGCATTCAGATCCAAGTAGTACATATAGAAGCTTCCCAAAAACTTTGAGCTACCAGTTTAGACATGTTAACCTAAATATAGGAATGTGAAGTTTGTAGTAAGAACTAAGAATGTGTGAAAAGAATAAGGGTTGTCTCTTGAATATTCGCTGAGAGGAATACAGTCAAATCTCAAAAATTATAATACTTTGGGACTAAAGTGTGTGGATTCTTGAGAATTATATACTTTTGAGTGGTGAAACTGTCTAGCCTTTTCATGCAAAAGAGAACCAAAAATCGGCACCTCTTCATTGATGCATTGCTTAAACCACTCATAAACCACTTTGTCAAGCTCTGTTAACCTTTCTTTATGCAGTGAAAAATGCTTGGTCATACTGTTATTTGTTTCAATCTCATATGTAATTTCAAGATCTTTCCACATTGCCTCGTGATGCCTTAGATTATTTCCAAAACCATACTCTTCATTGAATTTGGGAGTTGAAACACCCTTGTCTTGTTTTTATAAGATGATATTTCAGGTTTTTGTATGATAGAAAGAGTACTTTTCTTTAAATTTGAAACTGTATGGATTTTTTAGTGCTGCAGACTTTCAACATTTGGATTGTTGAGCTTTGTATGGATGCAGGAGTTAGAAATCTGATACACACAAAGAGTTGTGAAGAAACTAGAAAGGTTTAAGAGGAATATTGCTTTATGAAGTACTTGAATGTTTGGAAGACCACCAGATTGGCTGTGGTGAGAATGGAGCTAAAAATGAAAAATCATGGGGAGAAAACACCAGCAAGAGTTTTGCTTCTGTTTACTTACAAAATATTTAGTTATCTTTGCTTGATATTTTTTTTTTCTAATGGTAGCTGAGACGGCACGGGCAGCTGAGGCCCTAATCAAGGCCATCCCATTAACGCTATATGTATATATATATATATGTATATATATATAAATATTTATTTATTATTTTATTATTTATTATACTTGATCGCTGTTTCCCGCGTCAGCGAGGTAGCGCCAGGAAACAGACGAAGAAAAAATAC
>JAYMFT010075880.1:0-27500 GCA_038088735.1 Panulirus argus
ATATTCCATCTCAACAGCAAATTTCATTTCAATATCGTTTGTTTCTTTAAGGTCTCAGGTTGACAGTCTTCGTTCACCTTCCATTGCTGGACCTTGCGAAAGTGATAATTCGTATTCTGTTTTCAGGAAATGCTTGACATCATAAGTAACTGACTTCATTAATGAACTGGGTATAATCACTGTACACTTTTTTATTCAACTTATTTACTGACAATTCCTAATCTTGGTATAAGCATTCACTTAAACCCTAAACATAGAATATGTTATCCAAGTTGATGATACATGACTTCATAAACTTTCATAACAGAATGTTTCATTACAATAACATCCCTACCCACCTGAGATTCAGCAACCATCCCTTCTCTCACTGCAAGTTGATACTAATCTGTACACTGGCCATAATCCCTGGCATTACTGGAGCAGACTCTATCTTTGGTTAGCGTCAATCTACTCGTCAAGACAAATTATTACCTTGCAGAATAAGTCCTTAGTTTTGAAATGAATAAAGTTTATCAGTTTCTAATTAGAGCCACGTTTATATATTTCTAAACACATCCAGTTCATTAGTTTTTAATTGGAATCAGTTCATGATCTGTTAACTAAAGACAAATCATACTTTTTGAACTGTGGCAACTTCATTAATAGTCAGATATAGCCAATTCCACAGTATTTGATTTTATCAAAACGATTAGATATTATGGCCAATAAAATAGTTTACACATGAAGCCAGTTCATAAGTTTGAACTGTTGCCAATACGTTTGACTGGAGGCAATTCATCAATCTATTACTAGAACCAATCATTTGGTCTTGAACTGTTGTCAGTGTATCAGTATCTACCTGGAGCTAAATGATTATCCAATCAGAAGCAATCATCAGTATTCAATTAAAATCAAACTATAGCTTTTAACTAAAGCCAGTTGATAGGTTTATAAGTAGAACCAATTTATAAGTTTTTAAGTATAGCAAATTCATAACCCTTTGATTGTAGTCAATTCATATGTTTTTTGCTAGCCGACTCATAGATTTTCAACCAAAGCCAATTCATGATTTTTTGAACTATAGCCAATTCATAGAATTTCATCCACTGCCCATTTATAAATTCTCAACTGCAAGCAGTTAGCTAATTTTGAATAAAAATGAACACAGTACCTGAAACTAATTGAAGTTTCCAACTACACTCTATCGTGTTATCAATATCCCTTTTCTCATTATTGTTGGTTATTATTTTGTGAAAAAAAGTGCATTATACATTATTTCAATTATAGTTAACAGAAACTGTTTGGATTGTTATCACTGTTTATTGTATGCTATTCTGGGCCAAATTATTGCTTTCAACTTGCAACCAAAGTGTTTTTTATTGTCTGATTCCAGGCGATTGGTTGATATTAGAAACCAGGTCATTCACTTATAAAAACAATTCGCTCACTGTTATCTAAAGCCAGTTCCCTGTTTTCTACTTTGAATCAAACCACCGGTCTCTTTTCATATACCTGGGTTTAACTCATTGGTTGAGGACAAGAGCCAAGCTAATGCCACATACATAATGTTTTATAAGGTGCGACAGAGCAATGGTGATCAGCATTTACAAGGTGCAGGCCAAGACCTGTTCTCTACAATTGTTCCTTGCTGGTCAGGAGCAAACTTTCTGGGTTCGAATGTCCTCTACTGATTCTGTGTTGATCAGAATCAAACGCTGTGAGTTCGAGTGCATTCTCAAAGTGTTTTGTGACGTTCACCATCAAACGGTGCGGTGTGGGTCAAAAAAGGTGTTCTACGTGTTCTGTGTTAGTTGGTGTAAATGCATCCTCAACATGTGTTCTGCCTTGACCTTACCTCGCCGGGGTCATGGGTGGGTCAGGTCTCTTATAGAGAGTATGATAATTATGATATTATACAAAGTATGATAATTCTGATATTGATAATGATTAGTCATGATAGGTTTGTAATACAATCAAGATTATTATGATATTATACTAAATAGTTAGATATAAACATGATTATGATGAAATATGATAACAATTAATATATCTTAATAAAAAAATGTGCGGTCATTCTGAAAATTAATTTATCACATTTCTCTGACTTTCTGTCCATAAGTATCAATGATTTATAAACGGAATGGATAAATCATCTGGAATTCAAGTAGGATTTTGACTCTTGTACAAGATACCTTTGACCTTTGACCCCTGAGCGAGGAAGTCAGGAAAGCTTGGTACCTTAACTTCGGTGTACGAAAGTGTTAATGATGTCAATGGGCAGCGGGAATACAATGGTGGAGTTCTTTTCTGCCGAGATGGTGCTCAGTGTCTGCAGGTAGCGGAGCTGTTGGGAGGAGGAACAGTGTACAGCATTAAGGCAAGCGGGTGGGCACAGTGGCCCTCAGGCACGTTTATGGCACGAAATGGGACAGCCAGACGACCTGGTGGTCTATGACCAAGTTATCTGATGGAGGATATTACATGGGGCTCCATGGATAAGACAAGTACCGGAGGACCTGATGGTCTATGCTGGAGGACGGCAGATGAGAAGGAAAGGTCACCAGATGGTACACTGCCGGAGACAGTAACAGTATCCTAAATACATAAGTTATGACACATCCTATAAGGCGAGTGCTCATGAGTATATAATATCAGATGAAGGTTTTATTTTCACCTGGACTTTATCATGATGGATAATGATTACCCTACCATTGGTCCAGGTCTGTGATGGTTGTTGACTGATTAAGTTGTGATGTGAGGGTCGATGATGTTAACGTTTAGGGCTGGGTAGGATAGGGAGTTATTACACGCAGGACGGTAGGTTCATGGTTTAGCCATGAGCCCTGATGTGAAACGCTGGGGTCCAAAGGTGAGCTACAGGCCCAGACAGGAAATATAGGGCACCTATGGTGAATCTCTAGCCCTGACAGATAGCATGGGGGACCTTGAATGAAACACTGGCCCTGACTGGTAACATGAAGGCCCTGGGGGTGAAAAACGGCTTCTGTTGGACCACTGGTCCGTTCACAGGGAAGTGGTGCACCAGGAAGGATCATGTGCTTAGTGTGTCCTTAATACACGGACACACACCTGTATGAGCCTTGTACACAGGAGTGAGATTACTGAGGGTGATCCGACGGTGATAGTGGATGAATGTGCCTCTTATAATGGTCAGGATGGCTGGGTTTATGTTAGCTCAGTTAGTAGCAGAAACAACTCTTCTCATATCATTATTTATCATATAATAAAGGCAACATGCAATGCAGAAGTTGTGATAAAATTTGTAAGTTTTTGATACTCTTATCGATAACTTCCACTCTGTTAGTGTGAAATCCTTCAGTACTAATACGTATACACAAGTCCTCACTGGAATTCATATATATGAAAAATAGAAGCAATCATAAGGGACGGGGAAGCAATATTCGTTAACAATGCTGTCAGAACATGGTAGCATCTGGAAAGCTGTGTAAGAAAGTCTCATATCATATATGTCCGGAGCATTTTGTTCAATCTTTTGACCACACTGAAGACAGAAGGCAGATGTGACTGACACTCAGCAAAGGTGTTCTACTGAGATGAATCCAAAAGTTCTTTTCATTAACAACTCGATCTCCTTTGACGACAAACGAATCGTGTATCACCATATTTACTGAGGAGTCATTCATTCCCTTAATCACTATCAGTCTCTCCTGTAACTCTCTCTCCTTTCTACCCTCCCGGGGAGTTCCATTTGCTCTTTAGAAACACCTTTCACTCCTGGAACTTTGTTTCATATTCTTACTTTCCATGAGGTCTTCTCGATTCTACAGAAATGTTAGTTCTAAGAAGTTGCCCCTCGCCCGTATCTCCATTCCATTCTAAACCACCTCCCTAATAACCTTGAAATTTCTCTCAAGACGCCAGCCGCACCAAACCGTTAGACATCTATACATAAGTAAACAGTCGAGTATGATAAACAGCGCAGAAACATAAACCGATATCGCTGAAATGAAGACATCCTTTCACCTTTTAAGAGACGGCCGTAAGGAGCGAGTATTTCCATGCGCCGACCTCGACGTCTGAAGCCTACACACTCAAGGTTAGGAGGAACTTCAGCCAGGGTGGCTGTGAGACTGGAGGGCCCAACTGAGGCTCTCAAGAGAAGCTCTAATGCGGGCCAGCCAACTTGTCTCACAATACTCTTACTCTAAACATGAAGGTCCCTCTCTCAGATGTGTTTCCTGGAGATCTTGTGGCTGCTACAATGCCTTACAGTGCAACCAGAGTTCTTGAGCGAAAAAAAAGTCCATAAAAGGCACTCAAGCACTCAGGATGCACTGGGGCACTTACTACACACTCGAAACAATGACGACAGTGTATCACACTTCACTGACAAGGGGTTTCCTCTTTGCAGGCGCAGGAGGGCGTTGAAACATACGCAGGGATGAAAAGTGAGTCTAAGCCACAAGCGCACCTCCAGAATATCACCGTCCGTATATGTTGTATGAGTGCATTACGTGCGATGTGCAGACAAGTGCTTCAGTGTTGTCATCCGGGGGGAGTCCACAGTCACTATTGTGTTTTCTCTCGTGTGACGTCCGCCCCTTGACGGTGGTGCGAGCACGGGCCTCAGGCGACTATGGGCAAGAGTTGTGTGGTTTGTGTAGCGATCGTGAGTGGTGGAAATGTGACGGCAGACCAGCGGCAACTGCCAATTATATAGTTCATTGATCATGCGATTTATGAGTTTTGACTAGTAAAAACTTAGTACGTTAGTTTGGCAACCCAAAAACACTTTGGCAGTTGCCCCTATTCTACCACAACACCTAGAAGGAGGAAAAAATTAGAATAAACAACATACAGAGAACAGGTATGCTCTTTCGAAGGGTATGTTTGGCTCCGTCGATCTCGCGGTTCGGAGTTGCAATATTGGAACGCTTTGTTTACTCTCTCTTTGGTGAAGCGAGACCCACAGGTTGCTAGTTGGCGATCAGGATAATGAATAACTCTAGAAATATGCATTCCGGTTCTATTAGATCAGTTTTACTGTCATTCTGTAGCATTCGGTGACTTAAAATAGCAGGTAGATAAAGTCATGAGATAGTTCTTTGGCCTCTCAAGAGTACTCCTTGGTTCAGTCATCGTGTGTTACCGTCAGTTTTGTAGCAATGTGATTAATTACATTTTTGGAGTCTAGTTTTAATCAAAAACACAATAAAGAGGCTCAGATTTTACAATGACGAAAAGAAGTTCCATTCGTCACTGTGGTAAACTGCTTTTTATGCATATGTTAAGGAAATCTATGACCACATCAGCCGCTAGAGAAGCCTCAGTTTCTTTAAAAGTACTACTAAGTGCTTGGTTAGGCTTGGTTAGACTTATCAGTAAAGAGTGGCCTCGTACTTGTCGTGAGTAAAGAAAGTGTCAAGAACGGTAAAGTGTAAAAGTTATCATGACACGCTCGGCTGCAAGTCAAGGAGACGACCAGCTGTCTTTGCCGACTGGAAACACTGTACGGTTTGGGTTGTGAACGTAAAGTGTGCAACGGAACAACTGGCCAGTGTCCACTGAGGATGAAATACTCTAACAGCCTCCAAGCTGAGGAGACGGCCATGGGATAGTCCTGTCCCAAGAGGCGGCTGGTATAGCTGTCTAAGTAAAGAATCCTTTACTGACTCACTGATACCTAACGTCGCCGTCAGCCAAAGAGAGAGCAAGCGAGGTCATGGTAGGTCATGTCAGGTCAGGGGTAGATTTAGAGGCAAGGGTGGGAAGGGGGGAGGGAGGGAGGTGAAAGAATTAGTGGTGGGACTTAACAGTGACACTGGAAAAGAGGTCAAAGTTACTTTTTAAAGGTGATTATGAGTTACTACCAGGTGACTAAAAGGCGTGTTGAAAGGATTTTGGATATTTCAGGAAGGGTTTGGGAGATACTGTTTGAAAACGCCATGCAACCTTCAGTTCAGGCAAAAGCCAAATGAGGCACAAACCATTGCTTTATTGTTCACTTGGAACTTTGGCTGGATTCATGTGACATTCCAGAATCTTTGGATCATGCTTATTTAATGGTTATATATGTATATATCAAATTTTGCAGCAGGGTTTAATTTGAGAAAAGAGGGGGGGCGGGATTGAAGGGTAGCAGCATTGCAGCAGAACATGCGAAAAGTTGTGGATAGGATGCTAGGGTGACGAGGGGAGCCCGCATGGAGCCCCTTCCCCAACCATCTTAGGATAGGAGGCTACTAGAACACCTTCACCGTCACAGTGGCAGGCTATCCACAAGCCCTTCGATACTGATCGACATTTTACGCATGCTAGGCTGAACTTATCATTAGTATTAACAGAAAAAGGGAGAGCTGTTGCATCGGCATTGACGCAAGGACTCGTATATTCACAAGACAAATATATATATATATGTATAGATTTATATTTATGCTTATATAACTATATAGAATATACAATGGTTTAGCTCAAGGTCCAGGTATAAGGGTGATCTGCTTGTAAGAGGGTTAGGAGTGATGAGACCAAAGGCTGAGGGACGTGTGACCAAGGCCGTGTACTGAACACGTGAGGACGTCACAGTTTCCTAGTGTCAGGGAGGATAAACTGAGCATGTGGTGAAACTAGGCACCGTGAAGGAGTGTGTTTGGGTGTGTGTGTGTGTGTGTGTGTGCGGAGGGGGGGGGGATGAGGTGTGGAAGTTACCAGGAGGTCTGTGCAAGAGGGGAAAGTAAATATGTACAGAAAACTGTGACTGTGAGGTTGAGCTACTCTCTCAAGGGGTCATATAGAGCTACTTTGCGAAACTTTGAGCAATATCAGCTGCATCGCAAACCACTCCACCCAGCCCTCATACTGTTAGTAAAACCAGCACAAGTCGTACAGAATACTCGCATGCAATTCAAGTAGGACGTACACCATGGAACACCTTGGAGGGGAAATGTCCTTCAGACTAGGTATGTACTTTACTGGTGCTGTCAAAATGAGTTTTTGAATATCTTTTGCTGTCATGTGAGGACATCTGTTCCATGATAGGTACCTCCATCATACCCTACTCCGGTAGATTACCCTTATAAATGGACCAAAGTTGAGCTTCTGCCCGCTCATAGGTTGCTGAGATGGGGTCACTGAGCTGCCATGGGTCAGCCAATGAAAAAGACGTCTTATCAGCTGCGCCTGCTGAGGGAACCTTAAATCTTTCTTACTGAGTATGCTGGAAGGATTTCTGAGTTTGGACATCAGCAAAACTATGGCGTTGTCCCACGTTGGGGAGGAACTGGTGGAAAGTATAATTCATATTACAGAAACAGATGCTACAATCATATCACTGAAACTTGTACTCGTCCCATCAAAGTAGTACAGAGCCAGGGTTCATTATCAGAGAAACATCTTTTGTCTTTCAGGATTATTATTTATTTTGAGACTGCTATTTCACTGATACGTCTCTGTTAAACCCATATAATGCTTCCCAAAGTCTCTGAAAATCTCTGAATCAGATGTAGAAATTCACCTAAAGTCTCCTCTACATAGCCTTGTAGATTTATGTTACAGGACGTGATCGAAATGAAATTCCAATAATGATGAGAAATTTTCAACGAGCTTAATTCGTCCATCAAGCGACAGAATTCATTTTTGTTCATGTGTCCAAACTTAGCAACGCTCCTCAACGTACTCAAATGCGAGGTTCCTAGAATTCGACTCAGCTGATAAGGCCGTATATTCCTGATTGGTTTTGGTGGCGTCCCATGGCTCCATAGGGGTGAGTGTGGGCGCCCATGACACCATGGGGGTCAGTTAAGAGTCTGCTACAGTCACACAGTCAGGCATATGATATATATCGACGACAGCCAAACTGTACAAAGCTTCTAAGTTTCTACGTTTTGACTTGCCCTCGGTGGACATCGTTGGCTAGGGCTCCTCTCGGGTCTAACTTGATGGACAGTTACCCTCTAGGACCATTTTTTTAAAGGTTTCTAAACTACGTTATACTAATTGTTTGGTCTCATCTAGATCACTGCGATATCAACTAGTGTTTGTTGTTTTGTAAGTGAAAAATGAATAGGGTGATTATGTTAATTACGTTACGGGATATACTAATCAGTGTCTCTACAATGAACTGTGGTGCTGAATCAATGTGCGGATCATCTGTGAAACTGTTTTTTTGTGCTAGCCACAGAGGTAGACGGAGAGAGGGAGAGAGAAAGAAAGAAGACCCAGCTCATCCGTATCACGAACCGAAGAGACCTAGGCCAAACTACCATATTCCGTCCACCGAAGTCATAAGCCAGTGTACCTGGTTTACTCTGCCTCCTTGTGTTTCGGTATCATATGCGCTAAGACATCAATGGGCAGCGGGAATATAATGGTCGAGTTGTTTTCTGCCGATATCGCGTTCAGCGTCTGTAGGTAGCGGAGCTGGAACAAGGGACGAACACCGTTATCTCTGTGGTACTG
This sequence comes from Panulirus argus, assembly GCA_038088735.1. Taxonomy (NCBI): domain Eukaryota; kingdom Metazoa; phylum Arthropoda; class Malacostraca; order Decapoda; family Palinuridae; genus Panulirus; species Panulirus argus. The sequence goes on from JAYMFT010075880.1 coordinate 8,416, forward strand.
CAGGAATTGGCGAGAGTGATGTGTGGCAAGCACGTCCAGGGCCGGGGAGTCCGTGGGGGCGTACCCAGGAATGAGGGCAGAGTCAGGGGAGCTGAACCAAAGACAGAATTAGGGAGAGGGAGGGTGACGACCAGGGGTACAGAATCAGGAAGCATAGCCAAAAAGTGCTGGTGAAGGGCAAAGTTACAGAGCACCAGGAGAAGGGATTCAAGGAACTTTTAGATACCTGAGACCTTGGGTTTCGTTACGATGAATTCCTGAAATGGTAGGAAAGGTCATAGCCAAGATAGGGGCAGGGGTACAGCAAGAGCAGCTGAGACCTTAGAGGCTGGCTCCGTGGGCACAGGTTCAGGCCTCACACTAAACCCTTGTCCAACTCAGTGGTGAAGGCTACAGACTTTGACGGAACAGCGAGAAAGCATAACTGAAACAAGTAAAGCTTCACGTCTTTAAAGCTTTTTGGATATGAGGAAAAATCTTTTTGATATTTAAGTAATGATCGTAGTTCATCAACTGTAACAACGTAAAGGATAATCTTGACAGGTTGTGAAGATTATTGGCGAGTCCAGCGCTGTGTGGGAGATAATAACATTAAGATGAACATGTTCCCCACACACAATGCTTTCGTGACGCCAGCTGCACCACCACTTTACGACCCCCTGACGGAGATACGATGACCCTCTCCTTACTGGCCAGACATTATGTGAATAATATTGATGTTGTGTTGAAGGAATATCCTAACTTCCTTAGGCTTTAGCAAGCCCCTTTGTTGTATTCATATGTACTCGCGACACTTGCTACATGCTTCTGGTAATATTGTACAGGGGTACCTAGTAAAAGCACTAGGATCCCGATTCCTCTATCAAGGAAAAAAGTATTGAAACTGAACTGAACTGATGAACACGATTTGACTGAGGAACTTATATGTATGTGGATGTGTGGTATTCCCAAGAATTGTCCTTTCTGTGATCTATACAACATCAACGGATTTCGATCAGTTTTATAGAATTACCTTTCCTTCAAGAGCGCCATACTTTGACAAACCAGCTGTTTTATGTCTATAATGATGCAAACTAACAACACTGTGACCTGTCGACTAACACAGCCCGGTGGCCGCCGCATGGGTAAACAACTATGGCTTGCTCTCCACCAAATACACAAACGATTCATAAATCTTGCTCAGCACAGCGGTGAAGCTGCATGAATGTCACTATTTATACAAGGACAGACCACGAGAACTCATTCTAGACTACAGGTAATTAACATGCAGGTCCTCCTGACCTTCGTAAGCCGCGCAAAGGAGCAGTTCAGAGCTTTCAGACCAAAGGACAGGATCCTACTAAAGTGATGATGACAGCAAACGGGAAGGGCCGTGATCATATGACCTTTGGGTATGATGGTGTCATTTTACACTTTGACCCTTAAAATCTAGGTCAAAGACCAGGCCGTCTTTCCCATGGGTATGAATGTGCTCAAGAATCCGTACGGTCTTGCTCAAGAGTTAAGCTCTTCCCTTCTTATAACGTATAACTATTATTACAATTCTAAACCCTCACAGCTTCACCAAGTTTACCACCACGTACATCTCCACGTTTTATCACCATTATCACCAAGAGTTTATCACTAGTGTCATAAGAGTTCATCCTTAGTGTCACCTAGTGTTTCACCTGTTTATCATCAGTGTCACCTGGTGTTTCACTTGGGCTTATCACTAGCGTCGCCTGGCGTTTCACCATAGTTTATCACTAGTTTCACCTAGTGTTTCAACGGGGTTTATCACGTGCAACCTAGTGTCTTACCATGCTTTATCATTAGTGTAACATGGTGTTTCATCCATTTTATCACTAGAATCAACTGGTGTTTCAACAGAGTTTATTACTAGAGTCATATGGTGTTTCATCAGAGTTAATCATTGGTTTCACGTGGTGTTACACCAGGATTAATCACTAGTGTCACCTGATGCTTCATCATGGTTTATTATTAGTGTCACCTGGTGTTTCACCAGGGTTTATCACTAGTGTAAGATGGTGTTTTATTAGCGTTGATCACTAGCATCACTTGGTGTTTCACTAGGGTTTATCACTATTGTCACATGGTGTTTCACCAGGATTTATCACAACTGCCACCTGGTGTTTCATGTTTTGCCATGGTTTATCATTAATGTCATCTGGTTTTTCATCAGGGTTTATCACTCATGTCCCCTGGTGTTTCACCAGGGTTTATCGCTAGAGTCATATGATGTTTCATCAGGGTTTATCACGAGTATCACCAAGTATTTCGCTAGAGTTTTTCTCTAGTGTCCCCTGATGTTTCAACAGGATTATTCACTAGTGTCACTTGGTGTTTAACTAAGGTTTATCACTAGCGTCACTTAGTGTTTCACCAGGGTTTCTCACGTGTGTTACTTAGCTAGTATTTCACAAGATTTATCATCAGTGTCACCTGGTATTTCACTAGGGTTTATCGCTAGTGTTACCTGGTGTTTCACTAAGGCTTATCACGAGTGTCACCTGGCGCTTCACCATAGTTTATCACTAGTTTCACCTGGTGTTTCAACGGGGGTTTGTCATGTGCAACCTAGTATCTTACTATGCCTTTTTCACTAGTGTAACATGGTGTTTCATCAGTCTTATCACTAGAATCAACTGGTGTTTCAACAGAGTTTATTACTAGTGTCATCTGGTGTTTCGCTAGAGTTTAACATTAGTGTCACCTGGTGTTTAACCAAAGTTTTTAACACAAGCTTTCCTTTGCGTTTCATCAGGGTTTCTCACTAGTATCATTTGGAATTTCCCTTGAATTCATACCTCGTATCACGTGGTGTTTCATCAGTGTTTATCACTAGTGACACATAATGTTTCCCATGGGTTTATCACTGGTGTCACCTGATGTTTCACCAGGGTTTTTCACTAGTGTCATGTGGTGTTTCATCAGGGTTTATCACTTGTATCACCTGGTGTTTCATCAGGGATAATCACTATTGTCATGTGGTGTTTCACCAGGGTTCATCACTAGTGTCATATAGTGTTTCACCAGTGTTTATCATCTGATGATTCACCATGGTTTATCATTAGTGTCACCTGGTGTTTCATGAAAGTTTATCACTAGCTTCAACTGATGTTTCTTCTGGATTTATCACTAACATCATCTGGTCTTTCACCAGGATTTATCACTTGTGTCAAATGGTGTTTCACCAAGGTTTATGATTAGTGTCATGTGGTGTTCATCAGGATTTATTACTAGTATCACTTGGTGTTTCACCAGGGTTTATCACTTGTGTCAAATGGTGTTTCACCAGGGCTTTTCACTTGTGTCAAATGGTGTTTCACCATCGTTTATCTCTACTGTCATCTAATGATTTACTATGGATTATCATTAGTGTCACCTGGTGTTTCATCAGGGTTTATCGCTAGTGTCACCTGGTGTTTCATCAGGGTTTATCTCCAGTTTTTTTTATGGTATTTCGTCTAGGGTTATCAGTAGCGTCATATGGTATTCCATCGGGGTTATCACTATTGTCACCCGATGTTTCACCGTGGTTTATCATCAGTGTCACCCAGGTTTTCACCATGGTTTATCACTAGTGTCATATGGTGTTTCATCCGGGTTAACCGCTAATATCACCTAGTGCTTCACCAGGTTTGTCACCAGTGTCACTGACGTTTCATCAGGATTTATCACAGGCGTCACTTGGTGTTTCGCGAAAGGTTTATCGCAAGTGTCACCTGGTGTTTCACAAGGGTTTATTACTTGTGTTGCCCATCTGGTGTTTCACAAGGCTTATCGTTAGTATCTCCTAGTATTTCACAAGAGTTTATCACTAGTTTCAGTAAGTGTTTTTTAGGATTTATCGATAGTGCCGCTTGGTGTTTCACCAGGATTTGTACCTAGTATCACCGGGTATTTCATCACTATTTCTCTCTAGCGTCAAAAGGTGTTCTTACTTGTGTTGCCTACCTGGCGTTTCATTAAGTGTATCGCTAGCGTCACCCAATGTTTCATGTATCACATGGTGTTTCATTTGGGTTTATCGCTCGTGCCGCCCTGACTTATACCATTTATACCTATTATCACCTGGTGTTTCTTCAGTGGCTATCATTAGTGTTACATGGTTTTGTACCACGGTTTATCACTTGTGTTATCTACCTGGAGTTTTAACAGGTTTATGACTAGCGTCATCTGATGCTTCAAATGGATTTATCATTAATGTCTCATGAAGTTTCGCCAGTGCTTATCACTCGTGTCACCTGGTGCTTTATCAAGGTTTATCCTTAGTACTAAGTCTCCTGGTGTTGCATTAGGTTCTATCACTCGTATCATTTGGTGTTTCCTCGGGGTTTATTACTAGTGTCATCAGGTGTTTCATTAGTGTTTATCACAAGCGTCAATTGCTGTGTCGTCGGAGCTTATCAATAATGCTACCTGGTGTTTCATCAGGTCTTATCACTAGCGTTACTTGGTGTTTCATTTGGGTTCATGGAAAATATCATCTGATGTATAAATAGGTGTAATGACCAAGAGTTATGACGAATGTCGCCTTTTTTTTTACCAGAGTTTATCGTCAGTGTCGTATGGTGTTTCACCAGTTTTTTTTTTTCGTTGTCATATGTTGTTTCACCAGAGTTTATCATTGACGTCATATGTTTTTTCAGCAGGGTTTATCACTAGTGCCACCTGGTGTCTATCAATAAAGGGTAATCATCAAAGTCATATGATGTTTCACCAGGGTTTATCATCAATTTCACATGGTGTTTCATTAATTCCGTTTGGTTTTCTATTAGGGTTTATCTCTAGTGCTGCCTGGTGTTTTATTAAGATTTATGCCTGGCATCACCTTGTTTTTCAGCAGTGTTTAACTCTAATGTCACATGGTGTTGCATTAGGGTTTATCACTTGTGTTACTTACCAAGTGTTTCATCAGGTTTATCGCTATTGTAACCTGATGTTTCACCAGAGTTTATCATTAGTGTCACATGATGTGTCACCAGGGTTTATCACTAGTTTCATTTATTTTATCATTAGGGTTTATCATTTAGAGTCAGTTGGTGCTTTATTAGGTTTTACCACTAGTGTAACCTGGTGTTTCATTAGGGTTTATCACTAACGTCACTTGGTGTAATAGTCAGGGCTTATCGCTAGTGTCACCTGGTGTCTCATCAGTGTTTATCACAAGTATCAGTTGCTATTTCGCCCGAGTTTATTACGAGGGCCACTTGGTGTTTCATCAGGATTCATCAGTAGTGTTACTTGGTGTTCTATTAGGTTTTATGAAAAACATCAACTGGTGTTTTCTTAGGTTTAGTGACCAAAGTTTATGACGAATGTCGTCACTTTTTTTAACTAGGGTTTATCATCAACGTCATATAATGTTTCAACAATGTTTATCATCAGCGTAATATGGTATTTCACCAGGGTTTGTCACTAGTGTCATCTGGTGTTTATCATCAAAGTTATATGGTGTTTCAACAGGGTATATCATCAACGGGATATGGTGTTTTACCAGGGTTTATCATCAGTGTCACATGGCGCTTCATTAGGAATTGTAACTAGTTTCACTTGATGTTTCATTATGATTAATCACGAATGCCACCTAGTGTTTCACCAGGATTTATATTTAGCATTACCTGGTGTTTCATCAGATTTTATCACGTGTCACATGGTGTTTCAATAGGGTTTATCACTTGTATTATATAGCTGGTGTTTCATCAGGTTTATCACTAGCGTCAACAGATTTATCAGCAGGGTTTATCACTAATGCCACATGGGGTTTAACCGGGTTTTCGCTAGTTTCACTTGGTGTTAAATTAGGTTTTATCATTAGTGCCACTTGCTGTTTCACCAGGATTTATACCTTGAATCACCTGATGTTTCATCAGTTTTTATCACTAGTATCACTTGGTGTTTTATATGTGTTTATCACTAGTGTCACCTGGTGTTTCGTCAGTGTTTATCATGAGAGTCAGTTGCTGTTTCGTCAGAGTTTATCATTGATACCTCCTGGTGGATAGTAGGCTTTATTACTAGTGTTACTTGTTGTTTCGTAAGTGCTAATGAAAAATACCATCTACCGTTTCAGTAGGTTTAATGAACAAGGCTTATGAAGAATGTCGCCTTTTACTTACCAAGGTTTATCAAAATAGCCATGTAGTGTTCCACTAGGGTTGATCATTAACGTCAAATGGTGTTTCACTAGGGTCATATGGTGTTTCATCAGGGTTTATCAAGTGTCATCAAAGTCGTACGGTGTTTTACCAGGGTTTATCACCAACGTCACATGGCATTTTACCACGGTTTATTATCATCGTCATATGATGTTTCACCAAGGATTATCAACAGTTTCAATTGGTGTTTCATTAGGATTTATCACTAGTGCCACCTAGTGTTTCACCAGGACTTATATCTATTATCATCTGGTGTTTCATCAGTGTTTATCATGTGTCACATAGTGTTTCACCAGGGTTTATCTCTTGCCTGGTGTTTCATCAGCTTTATCGTTAACGTCACCTGATGTTTCAGCGGGGTTTCTCCCTAGTGTCACATGGTGTTTCACCAAGGTTTTCACCAGTTTCACTTGGTGCTTCATTAGGGTTTATCACTAATGCCACCTAGTGTTTCACCGGGACTTATACCTAGTATCAATTGGTGTTTGACATGCGTTTATCACTAGTGTCACTTGGTGTGTTGCTAGGGTTTATCACTTGTGTCAACTGGTGTTTATCGTCAAAGAATTTATCATCAAAATCATGTGGTTTTACACCAGTGTATATCATCAACGTCATATGGTGTTTTGCCTGGGTTTATCATCAACTTCACGTAGCGTTTCATCAGGATTTATCACAAGTTTCACTGCGTGTTTCATTAAGGTTTATCTTTAGTGCCACCTGGTATTTCACCAGGATTTATACCCCGTATAACCTGGTGTTTCATCAGTGTTTATTACTAGTGTCAAATGGTGTTTCACCAGGGTTTATCACATGTCAAGTGGTGTTTCACTAGGTTATATTACTAGTTTCACTTGTTTCATTAGGGTTTATCACTAGTGTCAGCTGGTGTTTCAGCAGGATTTATCACTAGTGCTCCTTAGTGTTTCATTAGGTTTTATGAAAAACATCACTTAGTGAGCATAGTTTATGGCAAATATCGTTTTTTTTTAATAGGGTTAATCACCGCCGTCATATGATGTTCCACCTGGGTTTATCATTGACGTCATAAGATGTTTTATCAGGGTTAATCATCAACGTCATATGGTGTTTCACCGGGGTTTATCATCAACGTCATATGGTATTTCAACAGGGTTTTTCATTAACGTCATATGGTGTTTAATCAGGGTTTATCATCAATGTCACATGGTGCTTTATCAGGGTTTATCGCCAGTGTCACCTCATGTTTCATCAGTATCACTGGAAAGTGTTATCAGTGTCACGTCAACTGTGTATCACCAACAAGCGTTACCGCTACATCACATCTCATCAACGGCACCACACCGGGCCACTAATACCACACCGGGCCACTAATACCACACCGGAACATTAATACCTCACCGGGCCACTAATACCACAACGGGCCACTAATACCTCACCGGGCCACTAATACCACGCCGGGCCACTAATACCTCACCGGGCCACTAATACCACACCGAGTCACTAATACCACACCGGGTCACTAATACCTCACCGGGCCACTAATACCACACTGGGCCACTAATACCTCACCGGACCACTAATACCACACCGGGCCACTAATGCCACACTGGGCCACTAATACCTCAACGGGCCACTAATGCCACACCCGGCCACTAATACCTCACCGGGTCACTATTACCACACCGGACCACTAATACCTCACCGGACCACTAATACCACACCGGTCAACTAATACATCACCGGGCCACTAATACCACACCGGTGTCACCTGTGAGTTTATAAAGTGTGTCATGTGCATCATAAGACTGTGAACATCACATGAGGTGTTACCACAGGATGTATCCACGTTGTGTCGCCAGGGTGTCACACAGTGTGTTACGACTTGGGACTGTGTCACATACTCTAGCCATATGACACCTGATAAAACCATCATCTCTAAAAGCTATGATTTTTTTTCATAATTATTCTGAAAGTTTCGGAAGTGAACCCAAATCTGAGATTCTTTAAAGTCTTTGCAGAAGTAAAAAATGAGTCATACATCTTCATTGAGGCAGCAGCAGCAGACTCTCTCATAAACACCATGAAGGAAATATGAAAGAAAACGGTTAACTGGAACAAGAGATATCTTAATGATGCCTTTATCATCATCGATGGGATAGACTTTGATCGTTTTTACCCCCTTGGATAACCTGCTCAGCTGGAGATGATACACAGTCATGTCAAGAATTTATTCAGTTCACCAAAAAAGGCATAGAAGTAGGTGGCGCAAACTGTGTTGCCTTACAGTGCCAGAAAAATACCATGTACCTCCATCGTTTGTATCAAACGATTCACCCAACATCCTAATACATGGACTTCGGGGTGGGGGAGGAGAGAGAGAGAGAGAGAGTGAGAGAGATTCCGAATAGGGCTTGGCATACGTCCAGCATTTGGTTCTACTGTAAAGTGCCAACTCTTAAAGGTCTTTCTTTGACTTGGTTCCAGGAATCTGAAGGGAGATTTCTGTGAAATGATATAATTCTATGGAGGTGATTAGTGCCTCTGGCCTAAGCTGGAGGCTCACACGCCGGTCTCGCTCCTCCTTCACTCAACGCCAAATGTCCTCAACGGCGAGATGTTTGCCAGATGATCGTTAGTGGGACTGCACGCCTCACGAGTAGAGTGAAGGCGCCTTGCCGCCTGATTCGGCCACCTCAACCTTCTTCCGGTCAATGACTGGATCCTTATTCCCAAGATGTTTACGTTGTCTTAAGCACTAGACACACGGTATTGGGAATCTGTCTCCAAGAGCGACTTCACTGACTTGACACAGGATATAGAGTTGGAAGTACAAGTAATGAATGGTGGGCAGAGGACGGGCAGTTATTCTTCCTCCTTTACGATGTTTGGTGACACTAAAACATGACTGTTAAATATGTCTGCCACTTGCCCGACTTTACTGGGTCATTAGCCACTAATATCTTTGCTATGAAACTTTACAACTGTTCTTTAACAAACGCTTACGAGCAGGCGACTGGTCTTGTGAAAAGGAAGGCACAAGAGGGAAATATTGTAGGTATTTTATATATATATATATATATATATATATATATATATATATATATATATATATATATATTGGAAGATGTATGAGTTACACACCTACAGCAGAAGGTTCTCAAGGTCAGCTCTCCAAGTAGAGCGGCGGCGGTGTGGTGCAGTGATGTGCATTAAATGTGTGCAGATTAGTCGGCGGTGAGCCCCGGCGAAGGGCTGCAAGTGCGAGCAGTGTAAGCAAATGAGAAGCTACTGTACATAAGACGGAGGTTCCTCCATTCTGAGACTGACCCACTCGTAAGGTCCACCTGATGTCCTTTCACGGTCTAGCTGCAAAACGATAGCCACACACGCACAAGGCGACATTTATATGTCGCCTTCTACAGAGGGATTTAGATTCAGATGATGACTCCATCAATACTTACTGCACCGGGGACTGTGGCCTCCCCAGGGTCTCAAACCAAACACCGCACACTAGGTCCATTTGCATACCTGTCTGGACCCCACTCACTTGACTCATTCACTCACCAGCCATCCATTAAGTTTTCAAGCCAGTTAACCACCTTTGAAAGAACAACCATATAGTCGAGATAAGAGCATATCTCGTAATCATATACGTCTATGTAGATTAGTACTGTCTTCATAACATTGATTAGATATTCTTTTTGAAAAAATTAATAATCTATGATAAAAAGTGTTAACCATCCAAAATACCGCCTTGAAGAATAAGAAAAATCAGTATCCAAATGACCGTTAATTCAAATCATGGGCATCTCATTATCATCGGAACATGCAGCCTCAGGTTTTGTCCGTAAACAACTTCGTGTTGCGCGTCAGCATTAAACGTATGCGGTGAATATAAGTTAACAAGACGATTTTGAAACGCTTTTTCAGTAGAGAGCATTGTTGTCCGCCAGAGAGGGTAGATTGCGCTGCACATCAGTGTTTCCCAGACATTACTGATCGCGACCCTATACACAATCTTTTTTTTTCTTATTTTGGCTGGTGAGCCAAAGGGCTGATATATACAATACAGTATGTACGTTACACTATATTGTTCACACAACGTTCACACGCACAGACACAAAGCACGTAAGAGGGCACGAATAACCAAAAAACTGGGGAAACAAGCGACGTTTGTGGGAAATATGTGCGGTTATATGGCCTTGGAAGAGGATATGACAGCATTTCCCTGCTCTAGGTTATACATATCCTTGCCAATGACCACATGTTCCTGTTCTAGGCTCTTCCACAGAATCCTCGTTCATGGAAACATCGATACTGAGGGAGGAGCGTCAAGCTTCACATTCAGCTAGGTGACGGCGTACCAATGCCAGTATAATACAAGACTGACTCGAACGTGTGCCAAGTTTACCGAGGCTTCATTTGCACCCATTTCACCTTTTCAGCATTTCCATAATTCATTGTAATTTCCCAGTTTCATCAAGTAAGTTTAATAGTAATATTTCATAATTTTTGCCTACAATATTTTTTGTCCCCCGAAACTGTATAGCGTCTCTCAGCAACATCCTTGCAACCCTCTTTGGGTCGCGCCCTAGGGCTTGGGAACACTGCAGCAGAGGAAACACCTGCTGCAAACAAGACTGACTGCTTTGTTTCCATTTGCACTAAATCAACATCCGGGTGTCTCTGAAAAACGAATCAGTCGCTGGTCTTAGATCTTCGATGATGCAACATCTTTCTATCATCATCCGAACCTCCGAGGTACAATCATCCAAAAAGCTATTCTAATTTGATATTGATTTAAATCTGAATGACTGAGACAAAACTTGGTATAATTAAAAACAAATAATTGTTACCTGGACAACCCTCAACTAAACTTTACTTTGATAACAGGACGTTGCATGACTCTGTGTGACGCTGGCCTTCTGCTGGTCTTCCTACCATTTTACCTCATGAGTATTCTCATGCTGTTTCCAACCTCTCGTTTACAGCACAAGATCTGTTGGATTACCAGACTGGTGAGATTCGGTGAGAGTACGTAATGTAGTCATTTTTCCGCCCCCTCTAACGTGACCTTCACGTAGCACACTATGAACGCCGTGGTACATGGGGAAGAATGCCGACGCCACAATTGTATGACCTGGGATCGATCCGGCCGTATACAGAGTTGATCTTACCAAGAGAATACATCAACAGCTAAATCCTTATCCCTTCTTCAACGTCCACAATACACTACCACATAACTTGGTGATCACAATGCTATATATCATTCTTTAATGTATATTTTCCTCCGGTGAGGAATTGTCCTTCCCTCTTACCATCTCTCAAGCATGACCATTCTCTCATTTTACAATGAATATGAAAGATACCGGACTACGTATTAACAAAACCTGTTCCCTTAAAGCCGACACTGCTATATATATATATATATATATATATATATATATATGCATATATATAATGCCTCACACCGTGGATGCGATCAGGCAGACACTGTGACTCGCTTATGAACACCACATTCTTCCAGAGCATCTGCGGACCTCGAGCAAGGAAAGAAATATCGCCTCCCCGAGAAACGTTTTGCTTCACTGGAAAATAACAGTTCAGTTTCAGATAGATTAAACACATACACACGACCCTCATGAGAATGTTTTCATCTAATTACTCAAACCAAATATCCTTTGCTTCATAAAAAGAAAAATATCACTTTCCATGGCTTTGCAGCTTTCTTATAGGAACATCCAGGAATTTTCTAAAGAACACATAATCACTATTACTCAAGGAGGAACACATTCTCTATCCTGGAGATCACACGAATGATGTCCATTTTACCATATGATATTCACACATCGGTTGAAAAAAGGTTCAAAAACTCTCGATTCATCACACAGATCTTGCGAGACTCCAACTTTCACCATTCATTTCAGTCTTGAACATAAACTTTTGATAAAGAAATACCCTGTCTTTAGAGGAGTGTCTCCGGTATTAACACGTGCAGGGTTGTGAGAGGTTTTGACGATACATCTATATTTCTCTCTCGCTCTTCCTCTGATACACCTTTGGATATATCTGCTGACCACCCCTTTGAATCCTTTATTGTCAACAACATGTTACGTCCTTCTAAAGAGCCTCTTGGCAACGCATCTCCATAATGAAAGTGAGATCTACTGGTTCTCTCTCTACTGTATATTTTTCGTCTTTTCCCTAAGAATCCCAGTTGCAGGACTTGCATCATTCACACAGCCCAAGAAGAGGGTATGCATCCAGGACAAGATATGGACACCGTCCTGCAGTAGGAAGTTCCATGCAAGAATCACGTCTCCTTATCCGTAAGATCCTTTCACACGGGATTTTCCCCGGCACCGTCCAGCCACACGGGTTGACCGCCGGGCTTGCTGCCCCTCCCACATCTTCACCCTTTCGAGCAGGAACTTCACCATTGCTAGTTGATAAACATAAACATACTTAGTAAAGTGAAGCAAATTTTGTGCAGTGATATTTCCTCCTGTGTTTTCTTTAGAACAATGATCCACATTCTTTGAAATGGGGGGTGGGGGGGGGAGGGTTCCCTAGACTCCTGAGCTCCTGTGTAACTTGGCAATGGTACATAGGTCGGAAGGGGAACTTCCCGTGGTCGGGGATAGTGTGCGCCTCTCCTGCGGTTCCAGTGCAGCCCTGGACCCCCCACGGACTCCTCTCTGCCCCCAGGCGTGTGGGTGCATCAACCAGGCAGAGTTGTGTCGACCTGCAGGACCCCTTCACCACTCAAAAAAGCTCGCACACGGGTACAGACACAGGAAGGGAAAGAGAAAGGGAAGGTGATATATATATATATATATATATATATATATATATATATATATATATATAAATAGACTGTCATACGCAGACGGGCATCATGACCCACTCTAAGATACAGAAGCATGAAGCTGGAACAGTTGGGGAGGGACGAGACGACACCTGGCCGTGGACGTTGACATGGCAGCCTACTCACCACTCACACTGGTCAGCCTGACCCCACGCTCGCCTGCTTCAGTAAGTTTGTCATAAAGTGTGGCTTGTTGTCATTTGCAAGGACTGAAACTCGATACTTATGTCTTTATGATCTTTTACAGCAATAGTTTTGAACATCTTTTAAACAATTATTTTTACGTTTTTAAGCATTATGTGTTTTAGATCATGTAAATCCATTGTGATGATGATCTTCAGATTAGTGTAGTTTTTCTCCGAGCCTCCTACAACAAGTTGCATATCTTTTCTATTGTTTGTCTACTGAAAAGCAGTTCATGCGTCTAGATACCCTTGAAGATATATCTAAACTAACTCAGGAACATTCCCTATATAGACTCATTGACCATACTAATGACTCCTAAAGTATACACAACTTGTTTCGGGAGATACGCAGGGGGTTAAGGCAGGCAGCGAGGTGCTTCAGCCAGTGTGAGGGGCGTGGCCCTCCTGAAGCGGAGGTTACAGAAGGTCTGGCTTGGCTACAGTTAGAGAAGGGAGGAAGAGAGGAGGGGGGGGGGGGCAGACTATCTGTCGGATCATGGGGTGAGGGGGGAGGGAGGGAGGGGGCCGAGGAAGAGGTAGGGAAAGGCCGGGATGTACCTGGAGAGCAGCTGGGGATTCGTTGATGACTTCGGCAGCTTCCTTGAGAGCCCTGGAGGCTCGCTGCTCACCCTCGGCGGCGATCACCTTGGCACGGGCCTCCCTCGCCGCCTCGGCCTCAGCTGCCATGGCTCGCTGCAGCTGCACTGGCAGGCGCACGTCCTTGCTGCAAGGGTACATAGGTTACAGCTTACCAATAGCACTTGGCATAGTGATTACAGCCAAGGACAACACAAGGTTGCATAGGTCACAATCACCTGTAGCACACTGGTTACAGCCAGTGGTAACCCAGGCCTGAAGTCAGAGGTAACGCAAGTTTACATTGGTTACATTCGGGTATCATAAGGTTAGAGTCAGAGGTAACATGGTGAATATGAGGATTCAATTGTTGCAATCTCCCATAACATGGTCGAAACCCGTCATTATGTTAGGAAACAAAAAAAACCTTTGTAACAAATATCTAAGGGTCATTCTCCATTGGTGGTAAATATAGAATGTTTTAGTCACACACACAGTCGAAACTTCTTCACTTATCCTCTCCATATGTCGAAACTTTTTCAGCACCCCCAAGTCAGCTGCTCTCTCAAGTCAGCTGCTCTCTCAGTCAGACTGCACCAACTACCACATTTAACTTACATTATCATCCTTACATGATCCATCGATCCCATTGCCCTTAGCTACTTCGTTTCCAACATTTCCGCTCTTTTCCATTCTCTTGCATTCGGGGCCTTAGACTCACATTCACACGACACCGTCGGGACCACACCTGCAAACATACCCACCTCTGCCCCAACAGACAGTGACCTTTCTAACAAACTCTTCTTTGCACCCAGGACCCAAGCCCCCTTATACCACCGAACGACTCACTTCAACCTCCATGGTCCCGTACATTACAGACTCCAATCTTAGGTATGTAAAGCGCTCCCCTTCCTTCAGATGCTCCCGCTCAGACTTACTCTTAAACCGTCCTTTCTCAACCCCCTGGTGCACCTGGTGTGTGGTGTGTGTGGTAAGCGAAGAGGTATCTACACGGTGTTTAGTGATCCTCTGTGGTCCTGGATCAGCACCATAAAAGATCCAAATCCCGGATCTGCTGCAGTACGTGGTGCATGCGTGTGTGTTCACGTGTGTGTATATGTTTTACATATACTATCAACCTCCTCATTTCACACACTCTCCCAGACTGTCACCAGCTTCTCACGACCATCTCTTCCCAGCCACTCTACCTTTGCTACCAGAACGCACAGTCTTGGAGGCGCTTGCAACAATACGGTGATCTAATCTACAGCCTGCGGTTTCCCAGAGAGTGTCCCTACATTTATATCTCTGAAACAGAAATTCTTTTTGTCAGATATCAGTGATGGACTCTCCCAGCTCTCTAAGCACTCTTAGTAGATCATCTACTTCCCTATCACAAATATGTAACACATTTTGTACAATTCATGAAATTTATATTTTCTTAAGTCCACCACTTTCTAAATGTTATTCATAATTCATGAACAGGTCTGGTAAGCATCTTATATATATATATATATATATATATATATATATATATATATATATAACAGCGGACTACGCCTAGCTGGTGTTAGTCCGCGAGTGAAAAGTCTTTTTCAGCGAGATTGTACCATCGTCTGTTGACGAAAGAAGGTACAGTCTCGTAGAATAACTTCTCACTCCAAAGGGGCCCATCGTTTCCCTGTTACTGGATGTAGCGCAACCTCGGAATTAAAGGAGCTCCTTGAAGAAGGATTCTGGAATAAAATAAAGATTCTTTCAAGAAAGGGGACATAATACGAAAACAGATGAGTGAAGGAAGCAGGCACAGGGTGTAAGTTTATTAGCCTCACCTGATGGTGTTGCCTTACAAGTGTAGATGACAACCCCTCACAACCTGAGCAACTCACATTTCGACACGTTCCACCTTGACTCCCCACGGGTCCGTGGCGTCGTCCAGAGAGCTCTGCATGGTGGCCGAGATGGACTCGCGCTCGCTCAGGATCTCGGCCAAGTTGCGCGTGCCCAGGACATTCCTGAGGGTGGTGGCGGCCAGCAAGCGTGTCGAATGGCTGTGGGTGGGCGTATGGGATGGGCGTTAGACAAGACACTATGGTTCCCGGCCACAGGGCTACACAGCTGTGTGTGTGTGTGCGTGTGTGTGTTTGCTTCCTGCACTTTCTCAGAGTGAAAGCAGGCATTTTGTTTTTTTTTCTTTGCCCCGTGTTTTATCGTTAGAGATGAAAAGCAAAAGGAACAATTTAGCTTTAGAGGTGATGCAATTGATACTTTGGCAAGTTGTTGATATGGCTGAAGCTTTGAAGCAAGATTGTTTTTGACTGTAATGAGCTGAACAAATGTAGGTCATTAAGATGATCTTTGTAGCAAAGCCAAGTCACTAAAAGGTAATGATAATCATAATCATGATGATAATAATGATTGTATCATTTTTCTTAAATGACAATATAATCAGTTAAAAAACTACTTAAATCTGTACGGAACTCTCCATCTATCATGGTAACAATAACATCATGCACTTACCATGCAACATGAGCAATGGGTCATGCAATTCAAGAAATTCAAGTCTCTCTCTCTCTCTCTCTCTCTCTCTCTCTCTCTCTCTCTCTCTCTCCTCATCTTCACTCCAGGCTGCTCACTATCACACACCCGCCGTGGATTAGCACAGTCCCCCCTCCCCCCCTCCACACAGGCACTCACCGTGCAGGCAGATTCCCAGGAGCGTACGTACGTACATCGTGAGTGTGTTGTGGTCAGTGAGGTGTTTGTGGCTTCATCGCTCAACACCGAATTCTAAATCCGTTCTGAATGAGTGCCTGGGAACGGGTCTTATGCGCCAAGACCAGTTAGGTGTACTAAATGCTTAAATTCTACGTTTCATTGGAGAAGATGAGGCTTCACAAGAGTTGAATACAAATAATTTGGAACTCTTATCTCTTTTTGATAGGAGTAAAGAGCATAGTCCAACGGCTGGAGTAAGGTCAAAATGTTCTAATTTCTTAGTCCTGCTTCTCCTCCATATATGATCTGATTAAAACAAGTTTGTGCTCATTACCTGAAGCGTTGGGAAGGAAAGTCGATAACAAGGGAAATCTTCTAATGATCAATGAATGAATGTGTCTGGCACTGACATAAAGCCAGTGTGTGACACTTGTATATAATGCCAGTGTGTGACGCTGAAATAATGCTAGTGTGTGACAGTTGATACGATAACAGTTTGTGACACTTGGACAGAGCGCTGATGTGTGACATTTGTCCATAATATCAGCGTTCGATACCCAGACATAATGCCACCCTTCCTGCGATCAGTTAAACCATCCCGAATGCAGTTTTAGAATTCGGCGTTTTATTTATGTTTCTTTCGTGAATCAGTGGATGGGGTGGAGGTGTGTGGTAAGTGAAGAAGTATCTACACGGTGTCCAGCGATCCTCTGTGGTCCTGGACCAGCACCATAAAAGATCCAGTTCCATGCTATAAGTCGTCACGGTTACGGGTGCTACTCCTCACCCTCTGGCCCGGATCTGCTGCAGTACGTGGTGCATGTGTGCGTGTGTGTGTGTGTGCCTGTATGTCTGTGTGTGTATGTGTGTGTGTGCTGCTGTTGCTTCTCATGTCAGTTTGTGCTCAGCCCACAGCTCTTGTCTCAGTCAGGTCACTCAGCTGGTTATGACAGTTTCAGCTGAGATCATTTATTTTTTTTTTTCATTTTCGCAGTAGCTGTCCGAGACAGTTTTCTGGAGCGCCATCCCTGGGGCATCTTAGGAAGTTGTTTACGAGAGTGACTGAGACAACTGACTGAGACATTTACCAGGACTGTCAGCTGAATGTTATCTAAGTCATCTGTTCAGGACCTTTATCTGAGACAACTAGCTGAGGTGCTTACCTCAGACTGGTTATTGGAACAGATGTCTGAGAGAGTCGTCTTGACTCTAAACAGTTACCTGAGGGATAATTCTACCCAATCATCGGAAATCTCTACTTGTCATAGGCAACTGAGGCAGTTGCATGAAAGCTAACTGACTCCTGCCAGAGTGTTAGCTGGAAGAGTTACCTGGGACAGCTAACGGAAAGCCGACGTACGTCAGTGGTTCAGCTGTTTGAAGCTGTAGATTGCCTTTTCAACATGTTAACACGAGGTGGTGTCTTTAACAACTGCCTGAGGCAATCTGGTGAGCAAACTGCCTGACACTTGTTGAATAAAGTTATATGAAAAAAAACTACAGGGAAAAAAAATTGTCTGTGACAGTCGTCAGATGCAACTGTGCAAGAGTCATAGTCTAATTGAGATAATGCCTTAGACAACTTCCTCGCACAGTTGAGAGGCCACTTAAGACACGTAGCGCAGCAGCGCACACACACACCAACAACCTGCTCAGATCTTGAACAGTCCATTTACTGAATTTTCTTCAAGCTTGATGAACATCCGTTCAGTCAAAAGCGTTCAGCTTTGGCTAATTTTGAAACGCTGTTTATTTGCATTATTAAAAGGGGCCGTTTAAACAGAGGTTTACATAAGTTGTGAGATGCTGACTGAACGTATCGTCTGGTGGGTAGAGGGGAACCCTAATTTCACTCGTGCAACATAAGACTCGCTTACATATGTTGAGCTTTCTAGTCCGTGTGTACGTATGCATGTAAGTGTCATGTGATCATCTGGGTGTATCTATCGACAGAGCTGAGTGGTAGTGATGTGGCGAACCGGTTACTCACAACGAAGCTGCAGACAGATGAAAAATTGATGCCATGCCGAAGAAGGTCACTTGGCATGCATAAAAATTCATGAGATATACAATGAGAAACATGAAAACAAAAATAAATAATTATACATTCGGGTTGCATAGATATAAAGAGGGAAAGGGAGTCGTCTGGCATCGAACTCTTTACTGATAAAGCACCAGAGACTCCTGTCATCATTCACGATAATGCCTCGTTCGAACTCTACTGCTCTGCATTCCGAAATATGCTATTTACTCAAACTGGATCTGGAATCATATGTCAGTGTCAGTTAAATGTAACTTCCATTCACCTTCAAGTTCTTGACTTCTGTGAGCACCACAGAACGACCTTTCATCACCACGATAAGGCCCTCGAGCATGACGGAACGAGCCTTGCGAGGATGGAGTGGCCTTTGATTTGACCCGTTGCCAGACCATCATACCTAAAAGTCGTCATATCGTGCTCAAGGGTCGTATCGTCGTGCCCAAGAGGGTTTTACCGTCGTGCTCGAGATATTAGTAGTTCATACTGGAATAATAATAACAGTATGGAAAGACACAAGAACGCATGGCATGCACGAACACACTGCTTCAGGACAA
>JAYMFT010075881.1:0-14444 GCA_038088735.1 Panulirus argus
TATATATATATATATATATATATTACATCAAAGAGTATGGACACTTTCAAACAGGCTTATGCAATTTCTTGGATTTGGTCTATCTAAAGCCCTCATGTATGTTGTTTCCCAGCCCTGGCAGCAGAGTCTTCCAAGCCGCCCTCTGGCCACAATACCCGAGGATATTGAATACGATTTGCCAAGCTGGGTGGTCGTGTGTCGTGGGTGGGTGGGGCTCTGTATATATGAGAGACAAACCCTAAGATCCCAAAGGCAATTTCCTCCTGGCCAGAGCATCGGATTCCCTTTGTTTTCACTCGCACAGAGACGATCCAACCCGACGGTTTTTAAAACAAGGGAGCATCAAGAATCAAGGAATTTGACACGGACTATATACTTATCTCGCACTTTATGTCTGCACTTTGGAATATCATTCTTCGATTTTTTGTCATGAAACAGACTGTACGTTGGTCCTAAATGATACCCGTGTGTGAGACGAATGGGCATTTTTGCTCTTGTATCAGTCGTTCACGGAGTATAAATTCAAGCTTTTGCAGACTAGAGTTCTGTGTGTGTGTGTGTGTGTGCAGAGATGAGACGCTGGAGCTATGGGGTCGCCCCTTTGCCACATATTGTTTATTCCACATAAGATTTAACCGGCGAGGCAGTTTATATTTTCTCTTGGAATATTTTTTTTTTTCAGTGGACTAGAATAAACAGATTTTTTTTTCACGGTTTATAGGAATACTGCTGTATCATGTGTTGTTCGGGAAGTAGAGATGATAATCGTACGTAAGTTAGAAGATTTTAAATGGGGCTTTCTCATGAAAAGGGTGCATTGATATCACTGTATCTTTCATTGTATTATATTTCATAATGGTTTTTTGGTGAAGATGTATGGTGTAGGCACGGTGGTTGTCAGGGTAGTGGTGGCAGAGAGTTTGTCTAAGCAGTGGTGGCACGGGGGTTTGTCAGGGTAGGAGCGTTGTCAGGGTAAAGCCAAATGCAACTATTTAGGTAAAGGCTGACCAAAAGCTTATGGATAAGTATTTTTTTTATTTTCTCAGGGCCATCATGCTGGGAGTAGTAGCCAGATCACTTGTACTGGAGACACCCCCTCAGCAATGATAGGCTGTAATGTACCTCATAAGTTTTGGTTCTGATAACCAGAAACAATAAAGGCCCCAGCAGTGCTTCCTGTTACATGTCTGGCCACATCTGCCATATTTCTGAAGGTGATATACTCGAAATCCTTGCACTTTCCTGAGCAAGCTCCGTTGACGCAGGAGAATGACGAGGGTAGTGTTGGCAGCAAGGGGAGGTGTCAGGGTAATGGTGGCAGCAGGGGTTGGCAGGGAATTGGTGGTAGGCTTTTCTGGTAGGTGATAATGGTGGGAAAGGTTGACTTGTGTAGTAATATTGGTAACTCCCTTCTATTGTTGTCTGTATTCTAAGAGAAAGAGAGATAGATAGATAGACAGATATGAAGAGAGAGAGAGAGAGAAGTATGAGACATGTGACTCGAGAGCTCGGAGCCACCACACCTCCTGGGCAGGACACGTCGGGGCGTACCACACTGACAACCACATCCACCACACCCACCAAATATCCCTTGCCTCACACCACACCCGTTGAGGGTTCTAACCTCCACATTTTATGAGATTATATACATAAATTCTCTCTCTCTTTTTTTTTCTCTTCCAGGAATACATCACCAGGTATGAGGTCTGGCTCCGTACCTAATTTATACCAGGTCTCATTTATAAAGATTTATAGTCTAGGGCCACATATATATTTCTTCCTGCTTGGAATATATATGAACTGTGTTTGATAATTTATGATATAACACACACACACACACACACACACACACACACACACACACACACACATATATATATATATATATATATATATATATATATATATATCACTGACGGCGAGGCGTCCGGACGCAGGCGTGGCGAGGAACCGGTTCCTCCCTCTGCAGCGCCCCCTCCAGGATAGTTCGACGCGGCGTATATGGCGAGAGGGATAGTGTGGGTCCGCTTATGGCAGGCGCACACCACCTCCCGTACCCTCTACAGGGAGGCGTCAGGCCAGAGGTGAGCACTCCAAGCAGGACGTCCACAACAACACACATACTACGGTGAGTGACGCGTCTCAGATGCATATTATGTGTGTGTGTGTGTGTGTGTGTGTGTGTGTGTGTGTGTGTGTGTGCAAAATCACGACTGAAAAGAGAAAACAATAACAATAAGTACTTTCTTTATCAAATCCTCACGTGATGTGACAGGGGACCTCGTACACTGTTGCGTTTACGTGAAGCGCCACTTTTGACGAGGATGTATCATCGTCAACCGACGAGAGAGTGCACACAGTCTCCTCAGACAACTTCTCGCTTCGAATGAATCACTCCTGTCCCTGCTACTGAGTGCAGAGCACCCTTGGAGATGCCAGAGCCCCTGGAAAAAGGATCCCAGGTAACACTAGACCCCTTCCAGGGAGAGAGAGAGATCCCAGGGTAACTATGAATAAAGATAAATGAAAATATCTCGACATTCCATAACTTATAGCTGCAGTATAAAGAGTTATATGCGCGTTAGTCTATCACTTCAGCCTGTCGTGGATGGAGTGAGAAAATGATAAATACAGGTAACGTAAAATGAGTTCCTGGCCATTAAATATTCATTTTCCTCACCGCATAGTTCACCAGCTCTCTTGCCCGTAGTGTTAGTAATGCACTAAACAATTCGCAGCGTTTGTGAATAATTTTCCTTCGGTGTTGATTTAGTATCTAATGCATTCAGTCTTTATCTGTGGGTTGTATCTGTTAAGATCAAAATACTCGTGATATATATTCTTGGTGCCTGACGCTCTTCACCAAGTTGGGTTAGCGCCATAAGCACGCCAGAGGCTTGCCAGCGTTGGCTGACTGGTTGACTGGATGGATGGATGACTGGATGGATGACTGGTTAGGTGACTGGTTGGGTGACTGGTTGATTGGTTGTCTGGTTGAGTTACATATGGGTCGTCCCCAAAACTCATATGTTTGGACACACTTGCACACAGACCCCACTCCTTAAGCAAGGAAAGGCATTAGGATTTTCACCAACTCATATGTACACACACACACACACCTTCCCGTGCACTCATAAATATCTATATTCTCATAAAGATCCGAAATGCATACACAACTAGCACTCAAATCCTGGACGAGTCGGTCGGCCAACAGACAATCCTAGATGTTCACCCTCTCCACGGTACCTAAGCTGGTGTGTGTGTGTGTGTGTGTGTGTGCGTCTGTGTCTATGTGTGTATACATGGCAAGGCTAAGAGACGGGGCAACACGAGTGTAAAACTCTCTCCTCCTAACACGCAAGTACCTAGGAACCACAAACAGTGATCATGCAAGATCTTGCGTGACCATCATTGTAAACCACATTCTCTTCCTTGAGATAAAAACATCTTTTATCGTCCCTCACTACACCTTGCTCTTCCCAGCTGCAACAACGCGAGTGCCTGTGGTAAGGAAGAAGACGAATGGCAACGACGCTAACTGCTCCATTACCATGATAATGACCCTTAAATACCGCGCGAGGTATTGGACCCTGAAGCTTGTGTTGTGTCTCGGGCAGGACTACACTGTTATAATCGAGGTCTCTTGCTTTTAGGATATTTGCCGGACGATGGACGTCTGTCGGTGGTGCAATCATAGTCTAACTACTCATAGTCGCCATTGATTTAATAGCACGTTCATTCATTATCACCCCTTAATCACGGCATATTCAACGATACGGACCTTCAGTAATCGTATCTTCACTCTTAGTATGTCCAGTCATCACATATGATCTGTTACGTATGTTTGATAGTAATGAAATATTCCTCTCGTAATCCCAGTGCATTTTAGCCTCAGAGCTATGAAGGTGAATCTGAAAATGTCCAAGAATAAATGGATGGTCAGTGAAGAGGAAGGAACAAGATGAATCAAGACTTGTGTCACAAGCCAAACATAACCATAATCAATGAATTCCATTAAGACGATCGTGGGAGTTAGTGGGAGAGACTGATACAAGACCTGGTGGTCTATGATGAGGTTATCTGCACCTGGAGGACAATGCCTGGGTAAGCCAGATGACACAAGACCTAGTGGTCTACGAAGAGTTTATCTTCTGCAGGACAGTGCATGGGTAAGCCAGATAACATAAGATCTAATAGGTTATGACGAAATTATCCGCTGGTGGACAGGGCGTTAAAACAGAAATATTACTTAGTGTGCATACCAGTCCATCGTCCTCTTAGGAGCCAAGTCAAGGGTTGTGAAGTATGTACTAGGCAGCTGACGTATCTGCAGGCGAGCTAATTCGCCAGATCTTCTCATGGCTGACACAAAACCGATAAGAAACAGTATTTCACAGTTTCAAGATTTCGGATACATAAACACATCCCTATACGTCAGGTTTGGGAAAAAAAAAATACTGAGACAAATCTTTACGTTTCGTAATAAGTAGAATATTATTTACGATTGATCCAATTTACCCAACGTCAGGCGATCCCTTTGCGAGGGTCGTCTCGGGAGAGATGGAGTGGAGGGAAGAAACAGAGCAGCTAATAAAATGCACAATGGAGAAGTGTGAGTGGCGAGCGTGGGTGTCGGGGGGGCCCACAAGGAGGCTGTTGAGTATCTGTAACAACATCTTCACAACAACTCCCCAAGGGCTGTCCCCACGGAGTGCAGAAAGGTTATCACCAATTAGGTCTGCATTGTCCACGCTTTGTCCACACGCAGGCGAGGCCGCGTTGAACACCGCGTTGCGCTCCTTGGGCGTGTGTGTGAGAGCGAGGCGTTGCACACAGACCATGCCAGAGTCTCTCAGACTCCTCATGAACTTCATAGGCAGTACAGTGTAATTCAAGAGGATCCCATGGGAGTGCATGGGAAGGACAGGTAGTAGTAGATCTCATGGTTCAGCGACGAGGATATCTGTTGTAGGAGGACAGTAGTATCCTTAATTTCTAATCTCTAGTTCTTATCTGCATAGATAACAGAGGACTCCTCTGATTTCTGTTATGATAAGATCTGAGGGATGATAACGTCGACAAAGAGTGGTAGGATTTATATGATTCTGCAGGTGACTATACGCGCCTCTTGTTGACTCTAAGTCTCAGAGCGACGGCGGAAACATTAATCTGCTCTTTGTTTATATCTCGGTGGTCGGCGGCAGGGGTGGCCATGATATAAATTCTACCATAAGAGGATAAAAGAACAGGATGAAATAAGGGAGACTCTGGGGTATCGTGAACCCGAACTCTCAGGATGGCTGGATGTGTGCGTTTGGACAGAAAGAATGGGATCGTTGAGGTATATGAGGGGCGACGTGCTGGCAATGAGATGAACCAGTAGCGTACTGTAAAATAAAAATAAAATCGTTTTCGGGTTTAAAGAGGCATGTGATAATCGTGAATACAGAGAACCTGAACAACTACACGATTTTTTTTTTTTTCCCATCTTCAGATATCTGCCAAACGTACAGATGCGAACAGACTCACAAGCCGTGGAGTAACCAACCTTTTTTGGACTGAGAACTTACAGTAAAGTACCAAAGCGATGAATATTCCGGTGAAGGCATCACATTCTGAAAACTGTCGAAGTAGAAGAACACGACCAGGTCAAGATAGAGAAAGGAATAAAGATAAGAGATAAGAGAGAGACGATCATGGAAACACAACAGTTTATGAAAGGTTCCTTTTCGGTTCATGGAAACCCATGAAGCCTCCTGCCGAACCCCAATATGCACCAGCTACTTCAGCATCGCCTCCCAGTCCCTTGGCTCATGCTATGCGCTGTACCTCCCAGCCCCTAGCGCCTGCTATGTGCTGTGCTCACTGTAAAAGAGACAGCAGCAGCAGCAGCAGCAGCGGCCAGGAGACAGGACCGGAAACCCCAGTGTGACAGAGTCGGGGAGGCGGAGGCCGAGGTTGTCAACAGAACATGGGGTGCGGCAGACAGCCACAAGCACAGAGGCGACGCTATGTCGGTGCGCGCCACCAAGCGACCCACTCACTCTCTCCTTTTGCAGGAACGCGCTGTCATTTATCCTACAACTTATTCTTATTCTCTCTTTATCTACATTACTGGGTGGGTGTAATGGGAGAGTGTGCACTGCTAACCCTGAAGTATAAACGAGGCTGGAGGGCATGTCGTAACTATAGTGGCTCGACCTCATTGTGTGGGGAGAGTTCAATTGCCTTGATGGAGCTCCATATTAGACGTCTCTGTCATGTTAATTCCCGGTCACAATTGCCTGCCCAATGATGATTGATATATATAGTGAACTGTGTAACCTCTGCAGTCAAAAGTGTAAGAATATATATATATATATATATATATATATATATATGAAATTCTTAGTGTGTGTGTGTGTAATTTTTTCAAAGTGTTTCTAAGGTAACTTCAACTCACCAGTAATATGTAATCTTTCAAATCATTTGTCTAGTATAATGTAATCTTACAGAGTTTGTTAAGAAGACCTCAATATAATACAATTTCTGAAAAAGTATCTTCGGAGATTTCAACGCAGCAGTAGCATGTAATCTTTCAAGTATCTTTACAATGGAGATGTTAACGCACAAGTAAATAGTAATCTACGTATATATTTTTTTTTTTTCTCTCTCTCTGTGGTAGCGGGGACGGTACGGGCAACTGAAATGCCAGATACCTGCCAGTTCATCGACCAGCCCCGAGGCCAGGATGAACAGCTGGGGATTTAGCTGTGGGTCGGTTGCCCTAACCCTTGGATTCGAAGCCGGGCGAGGGTTTTAAGTACATTATGTTACGATGAACGCAATAGGGGTTCAAGTACGTCTCTAGAGGCGATAGGTTCAAAAATGAGTGTAGAATGGGGGACGTTTTACTCTGATCCACCTACGTGGAACTGGCAATAGAGTAATGATGATTGATTGATTGATAGATAGATAGAGAAACAGATAGATGGAATGATAGATAGATAGATAGAAGTTACATATGTAGATAGATAAACAGATAGATAGATAGACAGATATGGATGGATAGATAGATAGATAGATAGATAGATAGATAGATAGACAGATAGACAAATAGATAGACAGATAGACACAGACAGACTGATTGATTGATTGATGATAGATAGATAGATAGATAGAGAAACAGATAGATGGAATGATAGATAGATAGAGAGGTAGATTTTACATATATAGATAGATAGACAGATAGATAGATAGATAGATAAGGATGGATAGATAGATAGATAGATAGATAGACAAATAGATAGACAGATAGACAGACAGATAGACTGATTGATTGATTGATGATAGATAGATAAATAGATAGATAGAAAGACAAATAGGTAGATAGATCGATAGATAGACAGATAGACAGATAGATAGATAAAAAGACAGACAGGTTGATAGACAGGTGACAGAAAGAGCGATAGGTATGTAGAAGAATATTGAGAAAGAGAGAGAGAGAGGCCAGACACACATAGCATAAAGAGAAAGGGAAAGATATGAAAATTAGATTGACAGAAATAGTCATGGCAAATTGGCATATTAAGATTAGAAAGTTCCCTGCGGTTGACATTGAGCAATTTATTGCAGGACCCCCAAATAAGCTTATTGCATTTATCTCAAAATTCTATAACACACGATCAACATCTTTACAATTCTTTTCCGGACCTTTTCTCTTTTATTTTCTTGTGGCACAGCTGTGTAAGCCTGTGTAATCTTTTTCTTTTTCTGTCTCTCTTTCTCTCTTTCTTTCTCTCTTACTTTTCCTCAATATCTCTTTCTTTCAACCACTTCCTTACTTTTCCTTTAGTATCTCCCCTCTTTATTTTCCTCTACCATCTCTTGTTTATTTTTTCATTATATTTTCTCATTCATTCTTTTTCCTTCTACTTTTCCTCGCACTCCATTCCTCACTATCATCTCCTCTCCTTTGCCGCTCTTATGTTTTTCATTCATCCTCACTTATCTCTTCCTGACGTACCCTATTCATCTACACCCCAATCTCAAATCTTTCTCTCCAACACAAATAAACCCCAGTATATACATGGTCAAGCAGGCTGAGTTATATTGCCCCCCCCCAAGTATAACAAAAAAAATGTTAGTAATTTTAGGGCCTTCGGACTTCACTGATGTGTGCCAACTCGCTGGCTACATCCCACTAAGATTCTATTAAACATAATGTCAAATTTACTAACCATCATAGCTGTGTCATCGTAAACATCTGACGTTTATCGACCACCAACCTCAAGTGGCGATAAAAGTCAGGCTTTCAAAAATGATCACCTGTCTTGGCCGGGTACCATGACCAGGCTGGTACTAATCACTCATCCTACCTGGTAGAGATACCATCTCGATCACTGATCTGCGAAGATTGGGGTTCGCTGCCGGTCTCAGCCTGGCTGGAAGAGGGGGGAGGGCGTGCATCCTCCTGCTCCTTCGACGGCCCCCTTTCCCTGCAACGATGCCCTGATAGTGGAGGCTCTCTGGATGCTTATAACGCAGGGAGTTCAACGCCATTATTTTTACCTTCAAGTGTGAGATATTCTGTTTGGCGTGGTGTGCACGCCCACTCTATTACCGTAAATCGCCTTTGTCCTACTTGAGCTTTGGAATCTTTTCTTGATACTCGTTGAGAGTTCCAGTCAACGTCAAAGAGTCCCCAGTGAGGTCAGGTATTAAACTAAGAAAAGGGGAACCAGTGGTTCCTCTGCATCGCGATACTACAGTGCGACTCATCAAGACTCTAAGCTCAGGCCTCTGGCAGGACTCATCACCAAGGAAAGACCCACGAAGGCACTGAGTTGTCGCACAAGGCACCAGGGACATGAGTTTGTTAAGCTACTGAACTCATAAGTCAGAACGCTGAGCTAAGAACTCCAACGGGGAAGACCAGTGTTGAGGGCGTCGTCCACTCGTCTCTACACATGTCCTTAGGCAAGAAGAAAAGGCTCCTTAGTTATTGATCACTGGGTACTCGAGAAATCAGTTTCATCAATTCTGTCATGTTTCATTACTCCGGTGACCAGCTAAATCAGCCCGGTAATCACTTTCATTTGAATGGTACTAACAGCAGTAAAGATATTGTTAAATGTTGACTCCGCCAGGGTGAAAATAGAGTGTCTCTTGCATACAAACTTTTTTTTTCTCTAATGTCAGAACAACTTTAAAACGAAGAGTAATGTCGGCAATATGATATGCTTTCCTGGCCAAGTTCTTTTTATTTTGACACGTCAGGACATTACCATTTACTGGAGGAGGGGTTATAGAACTCAAGGCTGGGTTCCTGACGATGTATTAAACATATTCTCAAGATAGAGATGAAACGTCACTGTATACGGAGCCCACGTCCGGGGACAAGATTCATATCTGTTATTTTATGATAAGGAAGGAGACTCTTTTGTGAAAGACGTAAACACAGATAAATGGTTTCCTTGGGCATGATGGCAACCATTACGAGGCTTTCCAGGGAGCATATATTGTGCAGTCTTATTCTCTCGTATGAGAACTCCTCTCCTTGTGTCGCCACGAGTGTTCGGAGCTCCACCTCAGCGATAAGTGACACAGGGAGGCATGGTTGGTAATGTTTTCTCTCTCCAATAGATGGTGTTGTGGTCATTAGCGTTTTGGATGTGGGTAACCTTACTTAACCTTTGCCTCAGTGGTGTGGAGACTCGACCGAACGACCGACCCCCCTCTCACTGCGCTACAGGAGAATTAGACGGAGTGACTGAATACCCGAAAAAAAGAAAGAAAGAATGAAACCTTATCACAGTTTCAAATCAGCAGTGAACAGGAACTCTGCGTTAGGAGGGAGAAGATCATTCCTGAGTGACGTTCCCACGTCAACAACAGTCACAATTAGTAAGTACTAATAGCAAAAATTTAGACTTTCAAATTTCACCGAACTCTCTGGTTTGGGCAAGATAATTTGGCTGATGGGCCGAGATAGTGCGAAACTCAGGCTCGGCTTATCTGCCAAGCAATCGGCTGGATACCCTTTTGTGGCAGTGTTTCCTTGTCCGGAGGGACCCTGCTTCAGGTCCCCCTCTCTCTCTATATATATATATTGTCGGCCTCAGGGGCGTCTTGTACCCTTCGACTCGAGATTGGGGAGGGGGTGCTTCATAATGCCTGGACGAAACGCTTCGGATCGCCGGGTGAGCAGTCATCTCTCCCGGTCTAGTATGTGTTTCGATCCCTGGCACCTCCCGGGTATGAAGTGATAAGGGGTGGTAATGAGAGGTGTTTGTTCGGTAAGTTAGAGGGTTTGATCGACAGGTGGCAAATGGGTAACGGTGTTGGTGCCAGAGGGTTCAACCCGCCACCTCTCGCCAGCTCGGCTCACACCACACGCGCCTCTTTTGGTGGAGAGATTTACAGGGTCATACCCAGTTGAGAGATGTTTGTTTGTTTTTCCCTCTCTCTCTCTCTCTGTTTCCTTTTTGTGTATCTCACTCTCGAGGCCTTTTAGAATTACGGCGAACCCCAAGATATTATGACTCAGGTCACCTTCGCTCACTCTGGCAAAAGGCTTCGAAAGTGGATAGTGAAACTAGTAGAAAATCAACGGTCGGAAGAGAATATCAGATCGAAGCGATTCAGTTTCAGATCAGTCTCCTTTCTCAACAGGTCTTATGAGCTGAGAGATACCATCGTTGAGGCCACACTTACAGACCCGATAATCAATCGCCCCGTAGCAAGCAGGTAGAGGGCAAAAAGAACAAAAACAAGTAGACCTTATCGTACTTAATGACATTTTTGCCATGGCGATCACCCAACTATCGGTGACTGGGAACATTGTGCGCTACTTGTCGTTGTAAGTAATACTTTACACTTGTTACTCACCAGCTGTGTTACTGTTTACGGCACAACATATCAATTCAGTTTATTATGCTATGTTGTTATTAGTTATTGCTGTTAGTTAGAGGTAAGAGTATTTATCCCAAGGGACAAATCGGGAAGGTAGGGAAAAATGATGCACTGAAGAATCTGAGAAAAATCAGATGATGAAATACAGAAGTCGAAAGCAAGTATGGTGGCCATCTGCTGGATATGATAGAAACGCAAAATGAATTGGTATCATTTTTAGCTTATATTTTGTGTGTTTGATGTGTGTTTGTGGTTGAACTTAAACCTTTGCGATGTCTGTTTTATATTTTCTACTTTGCTACGGGGGAAATCGTCCAAAAAACGCTTTTGCTTTGTTTTATATCTTTGATTTTCTTCTCAGTACAGCGAACTTTCGTTGCGTTGTTTTTTTTTATTGCTACTGTTGAACGAGACATTTGTAAGATTTATGTATTGCTGGTCCGTATTAAAGTTGACTCATCAGGGGATCTTTTGAATAACAAGAGTTGGCAACTTTTTACATCTTCCAGTTGATTGCATCGTTAAAACTTGGTACATGTTTAGTGACGCGATTGGCCCGGGGCGGGTTCTAATGGGACGTTTATGTTGCTCTCCCCCTTCAGAGTGTGGTGTATCCAACGCATACACACACACACACACACACACACACACACACACACACACCTCGACTGTGGTCCTACTGCCGCGTCAATGATTTGAAAAAAAAAGCCAAGCCGGGCCTGCTCCCGGATGGCCAGCGGGAGACTCATGGTCAGCAGCGCTAGCCAGGACACCATGGTGTAGAAATGTCAACCGAAGTTATCAGTGCACTGTATCGATCACCTTCTCGATCATCGGTCATGTTAAGTAAGGAAAAAAAAATTATACATTTGACGGAAGAAAATTTCTAATCTTAAGTATATTCTATCACTATTATGTTCCAGTATGCAGAGGTGTCTATAATTAGAAAACGTTCATAGAAAATGTTTCACAGGGTGTGCTTCGTTTTCTTTAATAACACCACACATTTTGTCGCAAGTGGAGGTACATCCTGAAAGATTTTATCGACGAGCAAGAGAGTTTGTTTTGAAGAGGGCTGTGTATTGACCTTTAGAATGATCTTTCATCAATCTTTGTTCTTGTAAACTATATTTTCATTAAGTACCTACCCAGTGTTCTTAAAGGCAAAAGAGCTTAAATGCTCTACACAGATGTGCACTTTAATTTTTGCATACCTTGTTCATACACACGCTTTAAATCTATGTATTCTAGCTTACTTTTGCGTACAAAATAGAGAATACAAAGGAATTATCTATAAAAGTCATATTCCATTACAAATACTAACACAAGAAATAGATTAAGAAGACCCACGTATTCCTAAGATACCGTAAGATACCTACAGGTAACTGTTCCGGATTTGAGACATTCCGGATTTCGGATAACGCAATGTTGCCATCCCGACTGTGCCGGATTTGAGATTGCCTCTCGGTCACTTCCTGCGCTCCTGGTCTTACACAGACGCCCACTGAACCACAGCAGACATTCTTGCCACAATGAACCCACGAGCACGAGCGAACGACCCTTGAGAACGACAGCAAAACGAACTTGGAGCACGACTGCACTTATGGCGATCAGGTCAAAAAGGCTGATGTCACGCCTGAGGGAGACACCGTCTTGCTCGTGGGTCGTACTCCTGTGCTTGTAAAGTTTGTACCGTCGTGGTAATGGGTCGCACTCCTCAGGAGGAGCTGTACCGTCTGCCCCACAGAGGGGTTCATTAACTTTAAACATGCATGAAAGCTGACAGTTTCCTTTTGTATCTCTGGATGGCGTGTCTCATGCCGCCACCACACCCACCACCCTCTTGCCACGGCGAAGTTTCGACCAGACTTTACCGTCCGTATGTACGATGACTGACCCAGTGATGAAGGTGTAATTCTTCCAGTCTAAGACTTGTCCATGATGTGAGAGGATTGTTGGCGTCTCAGTGGGTAACGTGAGATAACAGCTCCTGGAAGGATTCGTGACTTGGAAGGACTAGGAGGTTACCACACCTTCGACTGCGTCAGGAGACGGGAGTCAGAAAGCACTCTGCTGGCTTCGGGCTCTACTCACGTGTACTGCTGATGTAACACCTCCAGATTTGCTGACACCATCTTATGGTTAGGTATATTTCATATGCCCAGCTTTTATTATCATTTTCATTATAGTTATCATCATTATCACTAGTTATATAATTATTATTATTATTATCATTATTATTATTATTATTATTATTATTATTATTATTATTATCACAATAATTATTATTATCATTATTATTATCATTATCATTATTATTATTAGTATTGTTAATATTATTGTTATTATTATTATTATTATTATTATTATTATTATTATAAATGTTTGTTTACTATCATCATTATTTGTAAGTTAATTTCTACTGAAGCTAATTTACGTTTATCGATTTTCTTTCTTAACACCTAACTGTACTGCAGTTCTCGATATCAAGAATAGGTTCACCCAACAAACCTGGACACACCAGTTAATAAAAGAAAAGAATCGACTTTCAGAACTGAACACTCGTCTGTCATATTTCATAACGACAGTTGAGGAGGGGAAAAAAATACGTGCTCAAGGCTCGTACCATCGTGCCCAAGTGAGTGAAACGATACTTAAACTTCTTTTTTTTTCCTTTTTTACCTCTGGTTAAATTTGCAGAAGAGCCAAAAATTTGCATGCACTCACATTTTGAGTGATGTGCAATATGCTTAATGGCCATCCTCCGACGTTACCTCAAGATAACTAAATTATTCTTTATAGCTTAGTTACACTTCAGCCTTTAATAATATCTAACAAAAAAAAAAATAAAAGCAGGCAAAGACTCAGTCCCAGGAACTTTATCATTTAGTACAGATGAAATGACGGGTTTTACTGTGGGTTTAGCTAGGCCATAAAGGGCCCCTGTGTCTCTTGATAGCTACCGAGGACATACCGGCAGAGTAGGTTCGGTCTCAGGACCAGATGATTCAGTATGTTGATTGTACAGACCGCTTGGGAGCACTTCACTCTGTCTCCACTACTGTCCTCCCGTCACACTCAACCTCCTGTCCAAGGCTCTGATTCTGACGTCTTTTCGGGCCTGGCTGGTTTGGGTGGTGCCTCATATTCTCCACTCACGTGCCACATTTTACTTTCTTGACCTCATTAGATTCCCTCCCGTGCCTCATACTCTTCCCTCATGGATGCTACAGTCTCCTTCACTGTGCCTCACACCCTTTCCTAATGTGGCTTTTATTCCCCCTTAATCCTCCTCATATTCTACCTACGTATGCCTCATAATCTCCACCATGTGCCTCATACTCACCTCTCATGTGTCTAAAATTTTCACTCATTTCCCTCATACTATTCCTCCATGTGTTTCATGCTCTTCCATCATTCTGCCTTATGAAGTTCCCTCATCTCACTCATACTCTTCCCTCATGTGTCTCCTATTTTCCTCTCCTGTGTCTCATATCCCCTAATGTGTATCATATCCTCCTATCATGGGCTTCATTTCCCCTCAAGTACCT